>LWCA01001262.1:0-10600 GCA_001642005.1 Intoshia linei | reverse complement strand
TTATGACTAGAAACTTGGCTCGGTCATAAATTTTAATAAAATAATTAAATAAAATTGCTGTTTTTAAAATAGAACAATGGAGGTTTCTCAATAAGTTTTTACACTTGTAATTTAATTTAATACCAAAGAATTTACTTTTACATGATTTTCACGTTTTATATTAGTATTTCTGAGTTTTTGTTTTAAAAACAACTTTATGTTACTGAAAATGTCTATAATATGTAATAAATGTATATAATTTTCATCGACCCCTAAAAAATGGACCCCGTTGAGAATGGCTGTTCTATATTATATATGAATAAAAATTTTTTATTTTTCCCGGGAAATCACAATCACTAAGTATTAATTTAACTAAATTTCTCAAATTAGTGTTTGTTTTTTTAAAACGGCATTTGGGTTTTTGACCATGAAAATGAAAATTTTTAAAATGTACATTTTTTAACATTCTGAGCAGGAAGCCATAACTTAGAATTTATATTTTGTTAAAATTTTATAAAATTCAGGTCATTTTGATTTTTTTTAATTTGAATTGTATGAATTTGTGAATTTTAGGTTCGTTGGTATATCTGGTATTGGATCAATCAATGTGGTTAAATGTGATTAGCACTAGTCCAACAAAAATGTCTTGGTCTTTTCTGATTGCTGGATTTGGTTATATTTCAATATTATCGTCAATTACATTTACATTGGGATTAACATATTGGAGTTATTCTTTGATCCATCAAAATTTCATTGAATTTGCAAATCGACAAGGTTTTATTATTTAAACAAATTTACATAAGTTTTTTAAATTATAGGTAACATTGTTACATTAATAGCGGATCTATTATATAAAGTTTGGGGACAATTATTGGTTGTAATTGTAATTATTATGACATCTTTTGTAACTTTATCTTCTCAAATACTTTCAATAGCTTCAATAGTGATTTACGACATTTATATACCTTTCATTGCACCGTGTGAAACATATTGGTGCGAACCAATTGAAAGTAATTTAAATTTAATGCGATGCATGTCTACAGACTCTTGTATCAACACAGTAACCGACAATGGTACAGACGAATCTCAAGAAAAAAAACTATTAAACGAGTACAACAAAAGATGCATGTTGGTAAAGCACGTGGTAATATTGGGATCTGGTATAATTTTGTTGATATTTATGGTTGTTCACAACATGCTTGATAATATCATTGAAAAAATGTGGATTTATAAAGTCGGTGCAATTTTATTTTCCGGTGTTTTAATGCCGTTGATATTTTCTTTGATTTGGGATGGTTGCTCCGGTATAGCTTTTGTTATATCATCAATTACCAGCTCTATATCATCCATTACAGTGTGGATTTGTTTGTCATTTATATTTTCAAAAGTCGAACAAAATAGTTTATTGAACAATCAATTTGAGAATTTACCGTATGATAACATTTTTGAAAAAAATAAAACAATTTTCACTCAACATCAATTCATTTTACTGGAAAACAAATTTTTTATTTATACTAACGCAAATGAACCAATATTATTCTCCCTTTTATTGTCCATTCTACTTGGTTCCATTTTATGTATATTTATATCTTTAATTCACAATAAGTGCAAACAATCCAAGAAAAAAGTAAAGAATATGACTTTATTTGATCTGAAGAATTATCAAGACGTTCGTGAACCACCATTGCATTACTATCAAAAGGTTTCATTGTCGGATGCGTTGGAACGTTTAAGGTGGAAATTTTATAAAATGGAAAAATTGAAAAGTGTTAATTTTAAAAGCATTGCAAAGATTCAAGTTCACATTAAAAATTCGTACACATTACCAAATGATTGTTGCACAAATTATGTGGAATATATGTCTGTATGTGTGACTATTACTGCGATAATTTTACTCGTGGTTGTTTTTCCAATAATTGCATTTTTTTTACAACCGTACGGAGTTACGCTTGTTGCTTTCAAATTGATTGTCTCTGCAATTATGGTTGTTGTGTTTCTTTCCTGTTTAATGTTCATTTTTTTCCCATTAATTGGAATTGTTTATAATGTGGTGATTGCTTGTATTCATTGTTGTATACCTAAAAAAAAAATTTCTAAATCTCAACTTAATTGTTCCAAAAATTATCGTTCAGTCGACTGCCAGTTGGGTCATCAAACTAATTCTTCCAATTTTGATGAATTTCAAAGTTTAAATTTACCTGAAAAGAAGGAGTCGCACGTTAAACCGATTGGTATGTTTTATTTATTAATTTATCATTATTTTTTTGATACATTACGTTGTTCACTTTTATATTTTGGTGAATTAGGAAAAGTATATTTAAGAGTCTGAAATTTTATTTTGTTGGAACATTGTTGTCTTATATTAACTAAAACTGATGTAGTTTATTGATCTGAAAATATTTTCGACATTACATTATATATTACTGATTCTCAATAAAGAAGAATTCCCCCTAAGGTTGAATTTTACTTTTTGAACCGGGAAAAATGAATATTCGAAAATAAATTAGAGATTCAATGCAAAAGATGCATATGCTGAAGAATAAATAACCATATTTTTGTCAAAGATGTGTAATTATTATCCTAAACTTGGAGAAAAAGCTATTAGATTTCTGTTACCTTTCATATCAACGCACTTGTGTAAATGTGCATTTTCTACTCTTTTAGACATAAAAAAATAAGCAGATTAAATGTTGAAGACGATTTACGTTGTGCTCTTCTACTAAACTTCGTATTTTGAAATTAAGAAAAAATATATCTGCTTAAAATTATCATTAATTATGGTTGTAAATACCATTTTAATTTTGATATATTTCTATTACATATAGGTGCGTGAATAATATAATAGCTCTAGGGGGTATGAGAAAAAATTAGTTGAGAACGACTGCATTAGATATGAGAAATATGATGAGAATAAATTTTTTGTAATTTTAAAATTACATACACTGTTACACATTATTTTAGAGAAACACCAGGAGCATTGGAAAACTTTTATTTCGATAAATTAATAAATGAATAAAAATTTTCCTCAAATTTATATTATAAAACACCGCATGTTAAAGTATATAAAATCGTGAATTGGTTGATACACTTGTCAAAAGATGCGGCATTTGTAAATTATTAATAAACATTTGCTATATTTACTATAAATCGTAATTCATAAATTGTACATTAGGGTTTTCACTTTTGATACTTATTTTAACGTTAAAAAAATTATTTGCACGTCAATGCCATTTTTTATTTTGAAAATATATTCAAAAATTGATTTATATTTTCAAAACATTTCTTCAACCAATCTTTAAAATCTATAATATATATATATATATTTGATAATTATAATTAATATCATCATTTTGTATTGGGGTTTACATAACATAAAGTCGTTTTTAAAACAAAGACTTAGAAATACTAATATAAAACGTGAAAATCATGTAAAAGTAAATTCTTTGGTATTAAATTACAAGTGTAAAAACTTATTGGGAAACCACCATTGTTCTATTTTAGGAGCAGAGGTTTTATTTAATTATTTTATTAAAATTTATGACCGAGCTAAGTTTTTATTCATAAAAAAAACTTTAAATTTCAAATTGAAAATGGGACAAAAAATCACTCAATATTCATGATTCTGTGAAACATCAATCAAGAAATATAAAATATTAATTCTTCTCAGGGAAGATAGATAATATAGACTTTTTATTGATCTGATAAAATATGTAGTAAACAATTAATTTACTGTAAACAATACATGAAAAACATGTTCCATTTTGGAAATTAATTTATTTAATAATAATTAATTAATTATGTTAATTTAAAATTAATTATTAATTGAGAAATTAGCAATAAAAATATTAACCAAACTTTCAATGGAGGTTTTTAAGATTTTTTTTGAACCAAACTTTCAAGGGGGGTTTTTAGGAAATTTTTTGAACCAAACTTATTTAAAAATTTAATTAATAATTTATTTTAAAAAACAAATTGCCTGTCCACTATAAGCGGATTTTGTCCCTTCTATTTGTCTGTGATTTATATACAAAACAAGCGTTTCATTCCGTTTCTAGCTTTTTGTCCCTTATATCCGGACGTCTCTTATAAGTGGATTCCACTGTATTTTTAAATTACTTATGTGAAAATAAGAGAATAAAGTTTTTCAAAATTATGCTGTGTATATTATACAATAAACAGACGTGTGAAGTGAAATTGTTGTGTATAGATAGAATACACAGACAGTGAAAGGGTTAATGAAATTGAAAATTTAACTTGGCGAAATGCAAGTTTAACACACAAATATTTTTAATTTTACATTTAAGTTAATTATAATGTAATTTTTATTATAAAATTAAGTATTAATGAAATATTTTTCTAATATTTAAGCATTCTTTTATTTTTTGAGATAAGTGTAGTTTTTTTATTAAAGATTGTTTAAGATAGTCTAATCGATATAAACAATCTTTTATGTCAAAGGTATCAATAAAATCACTATTTGACTGATGGGATTCAATTGTTTCATTAATGATATCTTCTTCAATTAATTGATTGTTTCTTGTGGTTAAATTTTCATTACAGCGAGAATATTCGTCAAAATCAATGTCTATTTGATAAAAACGTTGAAAATTATTCCATTCTGTAATATCAGGTAAAACAATTTTATTAAAAATAATAAGAACAAAATAGAACAGTTGTTATAACAAATGTTATTCTAGCAAATTTAATATTCTACTTTTTACATTTCTTATTCATAATTTTTAATTGTAATCTTCAATATTTAATTTACATCCAGTGATTTTTTTAAAACTATAAAAATTTATATGTTGCAGAAATTTCATAATTAAATCTAAAGTTTAAATTGATAAATGATGAAATATATAATACGTCTTATGCTGTGTACAATTATCATCAAGAACAATGAATCCACATTTTTTAAAACAGTTTTGAATTGTATTTTCTTTTAATATACCCTAACATTGCGATATTGTTTGAATTGCTTCGTGTAAATTGACACTGCAATGATTAATATCAAATGTTTTATTTTCCTTATTCTTTTTTTCCATTTGAATTAATAAACGTTTGACTAAAAATTTCCAATATTCCTGATTAATATTACATTTTATAATGCCAGCGTCCAGCATGATCGTCCAAGGGTCAATTTATTTTCAATTCTACCCATACATAGCGGACTCTACCACTCGCTTCCTTGTTTAAAGTAGCAGGTGATTTATATGAACCTCTTCATAATCCTAACTTTGCTCTTCTTTTATTAATTTCTTGCATACTTGTGAGTTAATGAGAATAATCAACAATATCACAGTTATCAATAAATTAAATTGTTATCAATAATTTTAATCGTTATCAATATCGAGCTAACTCATTTTTTATCAAAGTATATTTTAATTACATTTAAATTAATGAAATTATATTTACTTTTTTGAAATCGACATTACTTTTAATGTAAATCAACATTATTTTTTTTGAAATTAACCTTTAAATGGTGTAATTTGAATGCACTTTTAAGTAGCATATCATTGTTATTTATGATATACTTTTAATAAGACATGTATATTGTAATACTATTTTAATGTATCCAATTGTAGTTTAAATACACACATTGAACAATCCAATGTAGTATGATATGGTATAATTAATGTCAAGTATAATAAAGGGCAATATAATTTTATAAAAATCAAGACAAGAATTTTATACTAAATGATTATGTGTAATTTTTAATTGAGGTCAATAAAAAGGATTATTCCATTTACAATAGAATTGAAATTCGCAAATTCTCAATGTATTGACTACGAACTACATACATTTACATTTAAATCAAGCTGTAAATTACATGAAAAATGAAAATAACAAAATAATGAATTGTTTATGGAAGAAAAAAAAGGTTGGTGGAAATAACAATAAATTGAAGGAGAATGCCAATGAAATGGATAAAAATGATTATAAATACGTGTGTGCTCATTGTAATCAATCGACAGGTAATATGTTGAAGTTACAAAAATCTAAAACTACAGAAATGACTCATTCCGGTGATAATATTATACTTTACCCAATAAAATATATTGATGAAATTTCGAAATGTGACATGGAAAAAACACAAAAGGAAGAATTAATTGATTACTATAAATCTGTTAATCATTCAAACAGTTTAAGGCAAAACATATTGAAACGTAACCCCAGTATGAAATTTCCAAAGTATTCTAATTTAATTAATAATGTTCAATCTCAACTTGATCATCCCAACAATTTGAATGATTTTCCATCCTACATTAATATGAAACAACCGATTGTGTTTAAAAAAAAAATTGTTTTGTCTTCAAGTAATCAAAGGTTATTGAACACAAGTGACATTGGCAGTATTTACAAGGAAGATTTTATTCAAAGTGGATATAGACCTACCAATATGCCTTCAATGTATTATTTAAGGTCCATTTTTTATAAAAATAACGAAATGATGAATATTTGGACTCATATTTTTGCTACAATTATTTTTATCATTTTTACCATGACTACTTTTTACCATATTTGTAATGACCCAGAATGGAGTGATATAGTTGATATGAACTATAGTCAAAGTATCATGTATTTATATCCAATGTTTTTTCATTATATTACGTCAATATTAGTACCGTTATTTTCAGCTACAGCTCACACATTTAGCAATAAATCCGTGAATATCAGACATTTGGTTTTTTTGATAGACTATTTTGTCTGTTCTCTTCATGGACTCACTAGTGCTACCTCTTACAAAGCGTACAGTTTTCCAGATCTCACAATATGGCCAAAATTTTCATATGTAACTTTTAACATTTATGGTTAATATGGTCACATATATTTGTGGGTATGGCCCATACGGTCCAATTGATTTAAAGATTTGGGAAAATGAACATTATATATTTTTGTCACACCGACTTAAATTACTTTAAAAATATGTCAACGTCAGAAAAACACCCTTTAAAACAGTGATTTCCGATTGGGGTCTCTGAACCCCTTGGGGCCGTGCGATTCAAATGAAATATAAAAAAAAATTTATACTTTTATTTATTTTTATAGGAGAATTTTATTGAATTTACCATAAAGCCTACAGGAAGCTACATTATTATTTAAAAAATCCAACTTTTATTCTTCTAAAATTTAATAAAAAATACTATTTCAAACCCTCTGGAAAAATTCACTTAATAAACCCACAAAATAAAAAATATCATTGATACTAACTATTTTTTTCTAATATTATTTTGAAAAACACAATTTTACTATACCTTATGAGAAAAAACCTTTACTTTTTTCATAATTGTTTTATATTCCATTTTTGGTTTAGGTCCAAAAAAAATAAATATTTTGATATACGTCCGTAGTACGGATTCCGTAATCTACTTGAATCGGGAACCATATCCTGTAAATTTTTTAAAATTGACTTTACTGTTTTAATAAAATATTTTAGATGTACATGTGTTTTATAATGGTTATGACACCAATATCTCTATTACTTACCATATATTCACGATTAAAACATTCCAATCAAATGATACGGATTTTTGCATTTACTTTGATATTTGCTAGTATATTTTTCCCAATGTCTTATCGATTATGGCAATGTTTTTCGCTTGTCGAAATATGGCCCTTTGCCACAAATCTACAATTTGATCAAAAATGTGGTTCCAATAAATCTCTAATTATGCATATTTTACATTTTATTTTTACCATTATTGCAACACTGTTTTATGGTTCACGACTACCTGAAAGATATTTCCACAAATTTGACATTTTTGGACATTCTCATCAAATTTTTCATGTTTTTATCAGCTTGGCTACTTTTTTTCAACTTTATGCTACAACGATTGATGCTAGGGAAAGATTTCAATTACTTATAAATCGAAACCACATTCCGATTATTGTTCAACTACAGAATCTCATGCCATTTATTGTACTTCTACAAATTTTCATGATCATTGTCGCTGTTTATGTATATTCCATATTAAAAAAAAAAAAACTTGAATAAATATTAATTCGATTAACATTTTAATAATCCAGATTTCAGAATTCACTGGCCTTCGCCTCGTTAATAATGATTGAGTTTCAAGTTGAAATACATCTCAATATGATAATAACAAAGTTATATAATCTGTCTCCGTTTTGGGGAAAATTTTTGTGGACACCTTCGGTTTTTAGTAATTTGATAACATTAGCAATTAAAATATTACTTATAGTCTCTACTTGGGTATCCCAAGTAATTATTCTTATCTAAGTATTAACGAAAAAAATTTACTGAAAGCAATCAACTGACGAAAATATATCATCTACTGTAAAACTGCGAATAAATAAATCATTTCTTTCTGATGTTAATAAGCTAGTTTCCAGTTTATGTTTAAATCAGTGTTTTTTAAACTTTTTTGACAGTCAACCACTTGTTAAAAAAATTTGCGATAGCGTCATAATCTATGATGCATTCCACGTTAGTATACTAACATTGAAAAAATAGTATTATATATATAGTAATAGTAATATTAATTACAAATATTAAATATATGATTTTTTCTAAAAAATAATTTTATAGCTCCAAGGTCATAAATTTATTATAAAAATTTATGCAAGTCGATTGTATATATACTTTATAACGTCTTTTATTATCTGGTTTGTTTTAAATGGACATTGTGCATTTCACAATCATCTCGATTCATACTATAATGGTTTTTAAAGGTAATGCTAGAACAACTTTTATGATGCCGCCCGCCATGCCTTTGAGTTTGATATGGCTGTATTAAATAGTACAGTCTAAGTCCTATTTAACGGAATTCATAATTATCGGAATTCTTATTTAACGGAAAAAATGTCTATTTAACGGAATTGCAAAATTTTGACAAACTAAAAATTCCATTAATTAAAATATTACTCTTAAAATATGTTTTCTTATTTTATAATAAATTATACGAGGCATATCAATACTAGATGGCATTTTTTTTCAGTAGAAGCTTGGAATAGAGTTAGTGTCACCACAATAACGAATTGTTTAAGGAATACCAAACTTTTTTTAATAATCTGTTTAAATGATTTATCTGACGATATTACTATTGAAAAAACTATTTTGAAGGAACAATTAGTCCAATTAAAATCTTACAATTATGACGTTTTAGAATTATCTGAATTAAAAATTGGAGAGCAGAATAATTATAATTGTATAGAATTAGAAGAGTTAACAGTAGAAGAAATCAAAGAAGAGCCCAAAATAGATAATATAGTATGTGAAGATATAACATATCCAGAGTTATCAGAATATCTAAGTTTAATTAAAAAAATAAAAGTCATGACCTCAAAGATCTCTCCATCGGCTCTAATTGATATTTATACCCTTGAAACAAAATGTCACAAGATAATCTCAAATAAAAAAAAAGCAAATCAAAATATTCCAATATTTTCAAAAATTTGATAAATTTATAAATAAAAAATATTAAATGTAAATAATTTTTTAAATTTCAGTAACTAGAATTAATATTTTATAAATTTTATTTTATTTAGCGATATTACAAAAATCTAAAAATAGCTTCTCTCTACCCCACTTATTTGAATAACTATTATAATTCCTTATAAACATTCACTTGTATTTATTTAGTATTCACAATCTCTAATAAAGAAATATATATCTCTTCATAGCTATATTTAATAATTTTAATTTTTAAAATAATTTTGTTAAATATGACGTTTCTATAGAAAAACATTGCTAAACAGGATGTTTAGCGGAATTCCTTAAATTTTGAGTTCCAAAAATTCCGTTAAATAGGACTTAGACTGTATAAGTAAAGAAAACGTTTTCCCTTGTAGTTGCCATATATTGTTATAATTTTAAGATATAACATAGATCATGTAACACTAATCATATTAATTAATAAAAAATCGTTTATTATAAACAGTTCACTAGGGTGTCACACCCATCAAAGAATCAAGGGCAATTAAAATTAAAAGTGTGTATTTTTAAAATAGAAAAATACACATAGTTAAAATATAGTTCAGTTTTAATTTCTAATATAAATATATATATATATTTTTTTAATATTTTTAAAGTGATATTTAAAATGACAAACACAACTCCAATAGATAGCGTTAAATGTTTTTGTATGCGAATTAGTTTTTCTATTTTAAAAATACACATTTTTAGTGCTAATTGCACTTGATTTTTTAATAGGTGTGACATCCCAATGTAAACTTTTGTGTGGATGTGAATCTAAAATAAACGATTTTTTATTGATTTTTTTCAATTAATATAATTAGTGTCACATAATCTATGTTATATCTTAAAATTATAACAAATGCATGGCAACTACGGGGGAAAAACGTTTTCTAACATCGTTAACTTAATAAAAGATAGTAATAATTGTAATCATAATGATATAAAATTAATAATTAATAAACTATAGTTTAAATTTGTAAAATAATATATATCATGCGTTTTAAAATATACAGGGTTGCCAACTGCGTTATTTTCTCCCTGAGAATTTGGGTTTTCTAATTCAACTCAGGGCTCAGGGTTAAATTATATTTCTCAGGGTAATTTAATTATTTAAATCAAAATCATCAAATCAGACATATTTTATTTATATTCTATAATTTTTTTCTCTATGGTGAAAGACTC
>LWCA01000225.1:0-38666 GCA_001642005.1 Intoshia linei | reverse complement strand
TTAAGTTAGTATCAAAAATTTTATAAATTCGTTGCCGTAGATGTTGTTCAAAATTGTTTGGAAAATGAAAATTTGAAATTTGAAAATTGCGTAGCAATGAAAAAAATTCCGAAGGAATGAATTATATAGATTTTCACATATATGTCTTGACTGGAAATGTGTAGACGTACAATCCACATTTTTTTAAAATTGTAGTATTAATATTTACATTTTTAATTTTTGATTTTAATTCGAAATATTTGAAAAATATTGGTTGATAATATATTAAAAATTATTTTTCACTGGGAATGCGTAGATTTCTGGGGTTGAAATTTTGTATTTATATCAAATGGAATAAGCTCTATCAGAATATTTTTTTTTTTAAACTTTCGAACCGTTAATTATTTCATATTTTTTGTTTTAATAAAATATTTTGGAAAAAAAATATATGAATACTAAAATGCTTTTTTGGCCGTGAAGTCATCACTTATTCGTATTGAAAAGTTTTATGTGTGTTAACATGATACAACTCTACCACCTGTAATATTTTTGAAATTCTAGGGCTGTTTTCAAAAAAAAGGAAGGGAATTTGGGGTTTTGGCTATGAAGTAATAATTTTTTTAAATTTAATTTATGATAATGTTTATGATTTTAAAATCCGCATCAGCGTATATATTTTTTTTAAATTCTCCAACTCGTTTAATTTTCTAAAAGAGGGACAACAGGGGTTTTTGACTCTTAAGATGTAAAATTGGGAGGTTGAAATTTACTTTATTATACGCCCCGGAAAAAACTGTAATTGAAATGTGGTCTTTAAAAAATTTTAAGAGTGCTAGTTATTTCAAAAAAGTAACACACACAGACACAAACAAAAATCGCGTCGCACTTTATATGAGTTAGGATGTTATATGATAAGCTTAGCTCGTGTATTCGATTCACGTATTTAGATTTGAGTAATACTGTGTTTTAGTATTACCTCCGAAATCATCTTGCTATTTGGTTGTCATTTACATTATGATATTTGTCGCGTTATCTGGTCTATAACCTAGAAACCAATATACAGTCAGACTTGTGGATATTGAACATTTGGTTCCGAATTATTTTTTGATGTTCACTATAAAAAAATAATGAACAATGAAAATGACAGTGAAATGAAACATTATTTATTATGAATCTAAGTTTATTTTTAATATAAGTCATCATAAGTTATCATAATTACTCTTTCATCGAATACAGATTTTGTCCATATTTCGTAAAAATAAAAAAATAACGCACTTACAGTAAATATTCGTAAAGATATAATGATTTATAATAAAATTACAATAAAAACGACATTACTTATAAAACGACCTAATACATTATACTTTTTATTTCATTAAGGTGAGTAACGAGTTGGCCTCGTTAAAATTTTTTGATTTCAAAATATTTATCATTGCATTATTTATCACTGTTACATGTATAATATATGAATATACGATATATATCCATAAATTAATTAATAATTTGTGGTTGTTTTGTACCCGCTGCTAGTAGTGAGAAGGTTAATATCACCAATATTTAATTAATCATATTTAATAATTAGACTGTTATGATCTGAATGAGCGTTGTAATGCATCTCAATGTTTTGATTCTGAACACGTGGAAGAAATGAAGTATAACTGCAAAAGAACGTGTGGATATTGTAATTATTATATACTAACTGTAGTATATTTATTTCGATAAACAGCAGCTAGCTCTGAGGAGGACAGATTATAAGTTTATTATAGACAATGAGTGTATGATCTTAAAAATATTGTCAAAACCATAAATCGTGAAAATTGTCATAAATAGCTCAAATTATAGAAAAAATAAAATTTTAAATTAACATGTATGTTCATTATCTGCTTTGATGACTAAGAACTATCAATGTTGTATATATATTTAATTGAATCAGATCTTTAAGAATTTATTTTAGATGAATTTTACCAACATTACACAGCATTGAATAAATACAAAAATGAGAATAACAAAGAATTTATTATTACTTGCGCATGGTTGTTATAGTTTTAAACTAAAATTGGTTAAATTTTTAAAAATTAGTATTTGAAAAATTGCGTATCAATATAAAAATTGCGAAGGAATCAATTATAGATTTCTACTATTATTTCTTTTTTTTGGAAATGTGTAGATGTTCAATACACATTTTTTTAAATTGTTGGATGATTATTTACATTTTTAATTTTAATCCATTTGAATAATATTGGTTGATAATATATTGAAAATAATATATATAAAACTATATTAATAATTTTTAAAGGTTGTCACGACCTAGAAAAGAAATGTAGATATGAAGATTGTTACGATACAACATTGAAATATGAAATGATGAAAAATTGTCCGGTTACATGCGGATATTGCCGTAATTTTAATTCTATCGGAAATGTTAGATTAGAACCCTACAACGGGTACGATGAAGAATTGTATACCCGTAATTTACATTCTGATTAATCTATAAAAATTAATTCATCCTCTTTATATACTACCTCCACCTCTATCACCCTTTAACTAATAACTCAGTAATAACTAATCATGATTACTCATCATGACTACGTTGTTATTGTGTGTTATGGTGTGTTATATTGCGTTAAATATTCGTTAAGTAATTAAAAGTATGAATATTTTTATTTAGTCCTCCAGAATGTATGTTTTTATTTAATTTTTGGGTTGATTTTGGGCTGGTTTTTGTTAAACAAAAGGGGAAATTGGGTTTTTAACCATAAAGTACTCAAATTCTTACACTAAAAAATGGATAAAAACTTGTGCTGACAAAAACGGTATTGGAAATTGGCTTTTTTAAATCCTAATAATTAAATATTAGATAATACATTATTTTATGAATTTTTTACTAATTATTGAGACTTTAACGAATCATACCTCGAAAGCTACCTATATAACCTTACATGAGATTTATATTTTAGGAAAGCTTCGTTGTAATTAAATTTTCTAGTCTATTGTTGATTTCTATCTGATCCTGGTTCTAGAATTGATGTTTTTTTTATTTTGTTATTTTGATGAATGATGAATTCATGTAGTTTGAAATTTTGTATAGACAGTAGATTGAAGTTTATGATGTAATTTATATATATATGTTTCTTTAAGAATGCTTTGATAAACAAAAGTGTTGCGATTACAAAGATTGTTACGACGAAAAACTGAAGGATCATATGTATCAATATTGTGCAAAAACGTGTGGATTCTGTATAACTTCAAATTTTATTAATTTATGGATTTATAGGTTGTTATGATAAATATGAACATTGTGATATTAAAGACTGCACAAACTCTATTAAAGTAAATAACATGAGCATCTACTGCGCAAAAACATGTGGATATTGCGGTAATAATTGATATATTACAAATAAATTAATAATAAAAATTAATTTTAGTGTATAATAATAATAAACTAAATCATTTAAATATGAATTATTCATTTAAACAGTCACTATTCAAATATTAATTTTGAAGTTACATATATGATGCGGCGGATGGCGACATATGGGCTAATTGATTGGAATATGAAATTTATGACATTAAAATTAATAAATTAAATTAATTACTACATTGTATTTTAATTTACACATTTTATAGTATTTTCAATACCAATAAAATGATTATAAAATTAATTGTAATAAAATAATTCATAAATATTTCTATGAATTTCTGACTCACAATAATTAAATGAATTAATAATGTAACTTTAAATTCGTGTTACGCATTTGATTTTATTTCCTTATCTACATTAATGAGGTCTCAATAACACACTAAATATCAATGGAGTCCACTTGTTGTCCACATTTGATTTATAAAGTGAATATTGTAATAAAAGTATGAAATATAACGTTTCATAGAAATAAAAAAGTTTATTATAGTGAAAAAAAACCAGAATAAGTAAGTTTTACTTGAATATTTCAATTATTTTTACTGATGAAAAAATTTCTGTTTTCATGAATAAATTAAACCATTGACTAAGAAATGGTGACCTGGTGATTACAGAAGAAACTACAATAAATTTTTGATGAATGTCTAATGTCTAATAAATATTCTTTTATATTTTAAAAAAATATTGCCACATCAAATGATCACATTCGAAAATTATGACTTTTACGAAAGCTGTAATGCTGAATGAATTATTTTTCATAATTTTACTTGGTTATTATGTAATGTCATTAATTTATATACACAATTAAGGTTGCTATGACCTTCAAAGTGAATGTAATGTAAAAGAATGTTATATACCCGACTTATTCCATCATATGCAAAAATACTGCAAAAGGACTTGTGGCTATTGTAAGTGTTACAGTAAATAATAAAATACACAGTATTATCATTATATTATTTCATTTAAATTTACTTATAAATGTTTAATTTTTTAATAATTATATTATAAAATCTTTTAAGGTTGTCATGATATCAAGGATAATTGTTCATTAACTGACTGTGAAAATACTGATAAGTATGAAATTATGAAGTATTGCCCTTATACCTGCGAATTGTGTGGTATGTTATATGTATTGTAATTACATAATATATTGACTTTAACGTACAGGCAGTAGATAGCTCTTTCGACGGCAAACTTAAAGCCTGAAATAATAAGTTGTGCAGTATTCAATTTTTTATGTAATTATAAAAATGCTTTTTCACATATATCAGTTATTATATTTAATTTTTTCTTTAGTAGATTTCGAAGTGATAATGTTATTTCGGTAAAGTTTTGTATAAATTGTTGTTAATATAAACAATGTTTATTAAACATACTGCGATGAATTAATTCGGCTTTTCTAAATTCTAGGACTTTAAAATTGTGTGATAAAATTGTAAGATGGTAATTGAGGATGTTAGTTATTTTAAAAGTATTATTTTCCATAGCATAGGTAATTTCTTTAGCATTTCAAACGTATTATATGTGATACTTCAATTTCAAAGGGTTAATTATTTATATTGAATAATTTAAATTAATTTACATATTAATAGGATGTGTTGATCGTGGAAAATACTGTGATTATAGGGATTGTAAAATCGATGCGCTTCAAAAAGAAATGTATTATTATTGCGCCAAAACATGCGGATATTGTAATTTCTAATTTTTTAAGATAAATAGTATTATTGACCAGCTTGATGTTAAATGTTATAAATATAAATAGATGTTAATAAAAATTCACGATTACCAATCCTTTAACGGAGTGGTTTTCAAGCTTTTCACATTAAATTAATTTTAAATTAATTATTCCATTACATTTGAGTTTGTTAATAATTTTAAACACAATTGTGATGCGATTTTTTAAATTTATTACAGAGACTGAGTGTAAAATCTTGAAAATAATGAAAAAACAGTAAAATTCTAAAAATGTTCATAAATAACATCAATTCCAGAAAAAATAAAATTGTAAATATCTGTAGTATTTTGATCATACTGTAATGGATATTCAGTATCAGCTTTCAATAAGTAAAAAGTTTTTGTAGCAATAAATAAAGGATTCAACAGATTTAAAACCATTTTCGGCTAACTATTTCCAACATTGAAATAAATCTCAATATTACGCTAACAAAGTTATACTGCATATTATTCTAAACATTACATTTTTGAATATGAAATACTCCATAGCAATGATAAAAACACAGAAGGAATCAATTTATGAAGATGGCAACCCATAGTTCTCTATTTAAAAGTGTGTATAATTAATTCCAATTAACATTAACCAATTCCTATTATTTTTGAACTTGTAGAAGGAATATGTTTAATTTTAATGCAAAAATTTCAAAAATATATGAAGTTATTTTGAAAGTTAGTATAAAGCGTAGATCTTAGATTATCGTTGAAATTTGTAGGTTAAATTTTTCGTCTAGTTCAACTGGAATAAGTTGTATCAGAATAATTTTTTTTTAAATCTAGGACAATTAGTTATTGAACGTAAGTGAACGAATTGTATGTAATATATTTACCAATTAACTAAAATTAATTATTAATAATTATTAATTAAATAAAATGAATACTATAATGTCTTTATGACCGTACAGATGTTACTTTCCGAGAGTGTTTTGTTTGTGTTTTTTGAAGATAACTGTATGAGACAAAATTTTTTTTATATTCTAAGAATCATATTTTAAAGAAAGGTTAATCTAAGGTTTTGATTATAAAAATCGTTTTTTCGGCTTGCTTAAGATGAATTAAGATAATGATTATGATTTTAAAAATTATCGCAAAATTTATGTTTTATTTTTTTGAGAGTTTTGTCTTTCTTTTATTACAATAGGTTTGAATGTGTGGATATTTTTGGGAAAAAATTTATTACATCCAATGTCTATTTAATTTATTAAATACTTACTAATTTATTTAATGTAATACTAGGCTGTGACGATATATACGAGACATGCAACATCAAAGATTGCTCAGATCTGGATAAAAGAAATATAATGATTGCATATTGCGCCAAGACTTGTGGATATTGTAGTAAATCATTGTTAATTACATTTGTGACAATTTGGAATTTGAAATATAATTCATATTAACATAAATATAAATATAAAAGTATAATATTAAAAGTAAAGTAAAAACAGTCCAATCCTAAAAATTGTGATAAATAGCATAAATTCCAGAAAGAATAAAATTATAAAAACCTATATTTTTATTTTCAATGTGATAATATATATTCAGTACCAATTTTCTAAATACTTAAAAATACCAATTATGTATCAATAATTAACTGAATCTTCACTTTATAAACATATTTCAGGTGGATTTTACCAATATTTTAAAGGATTATAATAAATAAATATAAAAATGAAATATAAATTGTAAATACAAAGTTGTATTACTCTTAATAATTGTTGTGGTAGTTGTAATTTAAATTTTATACAAAATGTTTTGAAAATCACAATTTGAAATTTAAAAATTGCGTAGCAATGAAAAAAATTCCAAAGGAATGAATTATATAGATTTTTATTATATTTCTTTATTGGAAATGTGTAGACGTTCAATGCACATTTTTTTTGAAATTGTAGCATGATTATTTACTTCTTCATTTTAAATTTTATCCATAATTTGAAAAATGATGGTTGATAATATATTCTTAATTATTTGTTACGGGGAATGCGTAGATTCTGAGATCAAAATTCTGTATTTATATCGACTGGATTAAGCTGTATCGGAATAACTTTTTTTTAATTGTACAACCTTTAATTATTTTAAATTCATTGTTTTAATAAAATAGTTTCGAAATAAAAAAAATCAATATAAATTTTCTTATTTGACGTTACGATTTATGATAATGCTTATAAATTTAAATAACATCCCTGAATTTATGTTCTATAAAATTCTAAGACTTTCTTAATTTTTACAAAAAGAGTTATTTGAGGTTTTTGCCGTGAAGATATAAGATTTTGAAATTGAAAATTATCAGAATAATAATGTATTAAATACATTGTATTTAAATTTTTTTTTGAATGTGTATTTTTTATAATTTTAAAACGGTTTGAATTTAAAAACAAATGACAATTGGGATTTTTAACCTTGAGGCACTCCATTTCTGAGATTGAAATTTGCGTTAAAACATCACTATGGAAAAACTGTTGTAAGACTATGGAATTTGTGAAACTCGACTCCCCTTAATTTTTTAAATAAACTAGAACAAATAAACAAAATAACACTTACTTTTTTAACCATTTTACTTTATATAAATAAGGATTGTGTGCAAAATGTCTTTTTTATTTTTGAACAAAATAATCTAAAGTGATCCGCTAATATGTAATCTTACATTTTTATCTTATTTGACATTTATATAGGTTGTCATGATATAGAAAAGAGATGTGATTATCGGAATTGTTTTATTAAAGATAAATATCAATATATGCAAATCTATTGTAGGAGAACATGTGGATACTGTAATTTCATTTTTAACTTAAATATAGTCAATTCATAATATTAATATGACAGTGTTATTAAATGGTATTAACAGTATTAAATATTTAAACTATAATTATTACGTGAAAGTTAACAAAAGTCATGTTAACATATTAAATTTAAACATATACATGTTAACATGTATTAAATACTAGCTTGACTATTGTGTAGTTAGTACGAATAGATACAATTTTAAAAAAGTGTCTTTTTGGGAGATCGTAATATATGTATATTAGTTTTTCCACTTTTTTTTATTAGAAAAACCCATTTTGCATGTACAATGTACATGCCTTTTTTGATTTTAAGCATCTATTTAAAAAAAATTAAATCGGTTAATATTTATGTGAATTATTTTATGTGAAATTTATACAATGAGGAAAATAATTCAAATTTAAATTAAATTATTTCAAACAACCACTTTTTTCGAAAAACTGTTGAATAAACAATAGAAAATTATTTGTAGCCCCAAGTGAAACTATTCAATGAGATTATTAAATGTCTTAAACCTTTCACTGTCTGTGTATTCTATACTATACACAGCATAATTTTGAAAAACTTTATTCTTTTATTTTCATACATTTTCACATAGGTAATTTAAAAATAATACATGTTTAAATAATTAAAACATAAATTCCAGACGTGTGGTGATGCATCATAAAATAGTATTAGACAGTGAAAGGGTTAAATGAAGAATCTAAATGTTTAAACTTAACCTTTAATTTAAATTCACAAAATATAAAGTTTAGTGTTAGTTTGAAAAATAATAAATATTTGATCTGTTTGATAAAATTACTGGTTATCACCTTTTAACTAAATAAATAAACATAAATCATAAACATAAACATACATTTAATTAATTATAAATACAAAGGTTGTCACGATGATAAAGATTATTGTAACGATAAATACTGTGATACGTCTGAAGATTATTTAATTTCTATGAATTGTCCTGTGACTTGTGGAAAATGTGGTATGTGTTTATAATATGTTACCATTCGCCAAATATATTAAAGCAAAATGTGTAAGTTGGTTAAAATTACTAAATTTAAAAATGATTAATGATAAATAACTAATAAATAATGATTATGTAGTATCGTGTACCATAGTATATATATGTATATACATTTATATATACTATATGCACTAGTGTATGACAAAACTTTAAAAATTAAATCCAGGCTTTGAAAAAGTTAAGTAATTAAAATACAAAAAAAATGATTAACAAAATTTGTAAATTATAACATATACATATAATTTACTGTATAATATATATAAACTGTATGTATATTATCAGTGGCGACTATCCAACTCGGGCTACTCGGAAAAAGCCCGAGTTGATTTTTTATTCTACCAAAAAAATAAATTCACGTTGAAAATCTAACTTAAAAATCCTACTATTTATTATGATCTATCCTTTAAAGGAGTGGTTCCCAAACTTGTTCCACGTAGAACCATCATATCACATTACTTTTCACTCTAAAGTGAATTATTCCATCTTAATTTTGTTTGTTAACATTTGCGTAGACAATTTTAAAAACAATTATTATCCCACTTTTTGAATTTATTACACATAATGTATGTATAATATTAAAAATAACGTAATGTCAATCAAATATTGATTGTATCTGTCACATTTTTATTGCACTGTAAAATATTTATAACTCAAAATTAGTCTTATAACGAAAAAAAGTGCTCATTTTTGCTGGGAAGTTCTAGGATTAAGACAGTGTTAATGATCTCAAAACACGTCTCATAATTTGTTTTATTAAATTTTCGGACTGATTTGATTTAAACATATGAAATGGAAAATTTTATTTAACTTTCCATCTATATATTTTATTAATAATATAATTGCAGGTTGCTTCGATGTTCGAAAATATTGTGACTATAAAAATTGCATCGATGGAAAATATATTCAAAACATGAAATATTTTTGTGCCAAAACATGTGGCTATTGTAAGAAAATATTATTAGTATTATAAATAGAGTATCATATTTATGTTACATTGTACCCGTCACGAAAAATAGAATGAAAAATAATAATTGATGGTATATAAGTGAGTGAAAAAATTAATTCAAATTCAATATCAGGAAAACATATTTTCTGTTAAACTTTATTACTACGGTATAATATCTACCAACTTTTGTTGTTTAACTTTAGGTACCAAAGTTGCATTACTTTTAGTAGTCGTTAATAACGACTCATTATTGTAGTTTTAATTTAAATTTTATAAAAAATGTTTTGAAAATGAGAATTTGAAATTGAAAAATTGCATAGCAATAAAAAAAATTCCGAAAGAATGAATTATATAGTTTTTCATAGGCATATGCAAAATACCAATACTTCTTAGTATTGACAATACCAATACTCTTGATACATTTTTTTCAAAAAACAAACAATTGATGTTGGGGTAATAATAACTAGAGCCATTCAAACATTATGCTCTTATTATGCTCTAAAGTCGTTAAGCAATAATAAATAAATTCAAAATAAAATAAAATGTAAACAAGTAAACACAATTATGTAATTCACAATGATGCAAACTTCTTTAAGCGCATAATCAAAATCTTGCGTAACCTAGTCATTATGCTCTATGAATGGCTCTAATAATAACATAATGAAACAGTTTTATAGTTTAACAGTTTAAACAGATACAGTTTTACAGAAACAGTATAATGTTAAAAGATTAGTTTTAGTAACTTTTATATAATAAAAACTAAATATATCCCAAATATCAAGGTCTATCAATCATGTCTAACAATGATAATTTATTTTAATTAAAATTAATTAATTAATTAGATAGCGTTAAATTTTTTTCATTGCGAATTAGTTTTTCTATTTTAAAAATACATAGTTTTAATGCTAATTGCACATCGAATTCTAAAATTTTCGAAATAATGTGACACCCTAATGTCTTTGTTCTAAATAATAAATATAATAATATCCATTAATTATAATATACTATAATAATTATAATTCATTATATGAAAGAAAATATCTAAAGTTGTGTTTATAATTTCACTTAAAATAATAATAACATTACAATTAATTTATGTAAATCTTTTCATTTCATAGGTTGTGAGGACATATACACATTATGTGATGCGACACAATGTTTAAATTCAAAATATAAGTATAAAATGATGCTCTACTGCGCCAAAACATGTGGATACTGCGGTATAACATATTATAATATTTTTATCTGATTTTTTAATTAATTAATTTTTAGAATTTTTTATATTTGACAATATCCTCGACCAATTTTTTTATTTCTATACGATTGATTAACTACTCATTTTTTGACTATTTCACAAAAATTTAATTTCAACTCCGTTATTATGCGTGATTTCGATTTAATGGAAAATTAAGAATCAGTAAATTGGTGAAATATAAAATTAAAAATTCCCGTATGCTTTCGTAATTTTTAAAATATATTTATTAATCACTGCCAAGAATTCTCGGCTTTAAAATGTTTTAATCGTCGTTATTAAATTAAATTGAATAACCATTAGGTATTGGAACTGAGTTAAAAAATCGGAGTCGATAATTTTGTTTTTTGCATTTTTTGTTATTATTTTACCTACGGTAAACCTGTAAAATCGAAAACCGGTTTTTGAATGTTGGGTAAATTTGACAATATTACTCGACATGCATATTATACAAAATAATAGTTATTATTATAGATTGTTATGATAAGAAAGAGAAGTGTGATTATAAAAAATGCAATGATAAGGAGATGAAGATAATGTGCAAGCGCACATGTGGATATTGTAATTTTTATATTACACTAGATAACACAATTATACATGCAGTTGTACATACAATATAGCTATTAGAAAAATTGCAGGGTGATTAATTTCGTTATATACACCGATAAAACTTCATTATTTTGTAAGAAATGATCTTTATGAGCAAATCCATCAAACTAATATTTATGTTACAGTAATAACTTGGAGTGGTTCTCAAAGTTGTTTCAGGTGGAACCGTTATATCACATTAATTTTTACTTTAAATTTAATTATTCCATCTTAATTTTGGATTGTTAACATTTGATAAAGAATTTTAAAAACAATTGTTATCCATTTTTTTAATTTATTAAACAGAATGTCTGTAATATTAAAAATAAAGTAAAAACAGTCCAATCCTAAAAATTGTCATAAATAGTATAAATTCCAGAAAAAATAAAATTATAAAAATCTATTTTTTCATTTTCAATGTGATAATATATATTCATTACCAATTTAAAAAATACTTAAAAATACCAATTATGTGTCAATAATTAATAATTATTTCACTCATTTATATATACTAAAGTTGTCACGATATCTTAAATCGTACTAAATGTAATCCACCCTATTAAAGATATATATTTATATATTTATATATTTAGGCTGTCATGATATTAGACCAGAATGCAAAAATATAGATTGCAAAAAATATGTTAAACAAGATATGGCTAGAGATTGTCCAGTTTCATGTGGTTATTGCGGTTTATAATTTTAACTATATATTTAACCATATAATAAATAAATATTATAAAAAATGAAGACCAAGGTGAGTTTTTGATCGTGAAGGCGTCACATTGTGAGATTAAAATTAATTTATGTATGTTAACTGAAGATATCTGTATGAGTGGAACGTTTTATTAAAATGTTACGATTATTTTCATTTAAAAAAAAGGGTAATTTGTGGTTTTGATCATGAAGTTGTAAGTTTCTGACCCTAAGATTGTCAACAATGTAAATGAATTTAAAAAGTTTGACAGAATTTTTTTTAAATGAAATATAACTTCGTTTACAAAAAATTTATTATTTTGATTTGTCATTATAGTAAATTATTAAAGTAGGCTATAATAAATTAAATTTAATAACTATTGTCACTGAAATGTTTTATAATTTACTGCATGTTCTTATCATATTATTCATAAATCATAGTAAATAGCGTTATAGATAGACACAGTAATCTTAAAAATGAGAGAATCGCCATGTTTATTAGATTATATAATAGGGATTATATTTTAATTGTAGGATGCAGAGATCTATCAGATAACTGTTACCAATTTAAAGAAAATTGTTCAAAATCATCAATGGAATTAACAATGAGAAAATATTGTCGGTTGACATGTGGATTTTGTGGTCATTTGGCCGTCAGCGGTTTCATACTTATTTGTATTATATTTTTGTATATTTAGATTGTAAAGACAAATATGATAAATGCCATCATTTTAGTATATACTGTCATCACAAAGAAATTAGAATAAAATGTAAAAAAACATGTGGACTATGTGGTAAAAAATTGTTTATTGATTTTATATATTACTCAAGAAATAAAAACATTGGATTCAAAGAATTTGAAACCTACCGACGTAAACTGCGTTGATAATATCGATAATTGTGATACATTTCAAAGATATTGTAAAGACAAAAAGATGCGCGATAGAATGGAGAAGTATTGTAAAAAGACATGTAACTTTTGCGGTAATACTATAATTTTTTTTTTTTAAATTTATTAGATGAAAATGGAACAGATAATACTAACTTGGTAAACGATAGCTTGGTACTCACACTGACCAGTACGTGTTTATTATATTGCAAATCGTTATTTTGAATACATTAATCTCTTAATAAGTCGCCATTATGTAACTCGCCATATGTTTTTATGCTAAAGTATAGAAATGTTAACAGTTTGTTCTACAAATTTCCATTCTCTAACTTGCCATAACTGTTTATTAAAAGCTTTAAGACTTTAACAAGGTCGACTTTTTCAATTTATTAAACAATGAGTCTTAATACAGGGTGTTAATTTAACAGCGTACACATGCAAATAATTGATAAACTTTACTAATAATGCCTACAATTGACAACTATGTAAATGAATCAAAGATTTCTGAAATAATATTAATAATAATAAAATATATTAATAAATTCAAGTTCAAATTAAATATTAAATATCAATAAGTTTAATTTAAAATATTTAAAATTATGTGAATTAAAATGAATATGAATCCAGTATGTATAATCTTAAAAATAATGAAATTATACTTTCAACTCTTAAAAATCGTCATGAAAAACGAAAACACTTAATATCAATCTTTTCAAGGAGTGGTTCCCAAACTTATTTCAGGTGGAACCGTTATATCACATTACTTTTTACTTTAAAGTGAATTATTTCATCTTAATTTTGTTATAATAAAAATAAAATTATAAAAACCTATTTTATCATTTTCAACATGATGATATTTATTCAGTACCAATTTAATAAATAATTAAAAATATGAATATCACATGTTTTGGAAATGAGAATTTGAGATTTAAAAATGGCGTAGCAATGAAAAAAATTCCGAAGAAATGAATTATATAGATTTTCACCCATATTTCTTTATTAAAAATGTGTAGACGTTCAATGCACATTTTTTTTGAAATTGTAGAGATTAATATTTTTATTTTAATCGAAATTTGAAAAATACTGTTTGATCACATGAAAAACGATTATAAGAATATGGAATTTGTAAAACTCAACTCTCCTTACTTTCTTAAATAAACTCGATCAAATAAATAAACAGACATACATTTTTAACCATTTTACTTTATAAAGTAAGGATTACGTGAAAGTCATTTAGAGTTTATTAATATTATGTAACTAAAGTGAAAACTCTATATAAGTACATTTAATTGATTGACTTATATAAAGTCTGATTATATGGAGTCATTGTATTTGTAAAATTATTACTCTTATCGAAAACACTTTCAGTTAAATTGATTAATTATATATTAATTTTATACTTCAGTACCTACTATTTCGGGTAAAATCGATATCAAATATTCATAATTATTATAATATTCGATATAAACTTGATTTGTACATCTTATGATAGGCAATAACTATAGTCATATTTTAAATTTATTTATTCAGAGTGCAGCGATGATAGAAAGGAATGTAATAAATACAAGAAATATTGTAAAACTTCAAATATGATGGAGAGTATGCTGAAATATTGCAAATATACTTGCAATTTATGCGGTATTTTAAATTTATTTATATGACAATTGTTCGATGATAACAATTAGGTTTAGACATAACTTAAGTCTAAAAAGTTAAAATTTTACAGATAAATTTCGAAAATTAATCCGATTATCATAATTTCAATATTAAGCCAATTAATAATTGAATCAATATTTTATAAAATTTTCAAATAATTTTATTCTTGACTAACTTGACTGTTTTGTACTACGTACAAACAGCATCCTAGCTCTGCCGAGATCGAACTTTTTTAATTTAACGAAAAAAAATAAATTCAATAATAAAATGTCGCTTAAAAATGCTACACTCACTATTATCAATCCAGTAAATGGGTGGTTCCTAAATTTGAATTTGACATTACATTTTAATTTAAAGTGAATTATTGCCACTTAATTTTATTTGTGTAAAGTCCTTTAAAAGCAATTTTGTGATTCCTGTATTTAATTTATTAGAGAATAATCTCAAAAATAAAGTCAAAACACTATTAATTTTTTAATTAATTCCTAAAATTAAGTGCTAAAAATTGTCATAATAACTTCAATTCCAGAAAAAATAAACCGATATTTTTGGAATACATTACATTTTTATTGAGACGTTAAAGTATTATTAATTGAATATATAAATATGATAAAACAAAATTAATAGAATTAAGTAACTACTTTTTAAATTATTAATGTTTTTAATGTTTGCATAATAACTTGGAACGCAGTGTATATTCAGTATGTACTTTCGATGAATAAAAAATATGAAAATAAATATAAAAATGATAGTAACTATGTTGTACTTTGTACTTCGTTATTATAGTTTTATACAAAACTTTGAACAAAGTACAAATGTATTATACATTCTTTGAAAATGAGTAATTGAGAATGAAAAAAAATCCGAAGGAATCAATTATATAGATTTTCACCCATATTTCTTTATTGGATATGTTTTGAAATTCTAGGATGATTATTTGTATTTTCTTTGTTAATTTTAATCAAAAATTTGAAAAATATTCCTTGATAATAAATTAAAAATTATTTTTCACCCGGAATGCGTATACATTATACTTACAATTACTGATTCGTAAATTTTTAGATTGTTTGGACGACTTAGATTATGTCTTGACAATTATAGAAGATTCTAAAAGTATTTCAACGTCTTGCAGAAAAGCAAAAGAAAATGATTTATGTCATATACACAAGATTAGAATTAAGTGTTGCACAGTTTGTATGGATGATTAATAAATATATGAATAGTAATTAGTGCTTCCAATATGAATCGTAATAATGCGATGCGATTCGAATCTCTCATGATTCATGAATCATTACTATGTAGTAACTTAATTTTCGTGCTTATTCACATTATCAGTAATCGTGTTATTAGTAGGGCAGTTTTTTTATGGCAAAATGCCATTTTTTATGATATAATCCGCATGAAATTACAAGCATTATGATATCAATACAGGGTATTTATATTTGTTTTTGCATTTTACAGAAAAGTTTTTGCACTTTATTGTTTTGTCAATTATGATGAAATTTTAACTAATATACATTTTGCCGACATGTTTAAACAACTCTTAATTGAAAAAACCGATAGTTCTATATATTTCATTAGTGAAGTTGGATTTAACATCAGTATGAGGTGTAAGAGAGATAAAGCATTAATTAGTAAAACACCAGTTTAAGATCAAAAAATATTTCTATTTGTGGTGTATATAATAAATATGGAATGGAATATTATGAACCACAGTGGGTTCTTACAACGGAAGTAAATTGAATACTTTTTTAACTAATTTTATGGCCAAATTACTTGAAAAAAAAATAAATTGTACATTCCTAATGGATAATGTACGATTTCATAAGATGGTTGATATTGTCAATTTAATTGTAAATTCTGGTCACAGAATTGAATTTTTAGCACCCTACTCTCCATTTTTAAACCCTATAGAGAACGTATTTAGTAAATGGAAAGAATCAGTTTGTAGAAATAGAAACACCACTGAGGCACTACTTTTCGAAAGTATCCAAAATGGTTTTTTAACAATTACTCAAAGCGATTGTGATGGCTATTGGCGAAACATGAAAAAATACATACGAAGGTCAATTTTATTAGAAAAAATTACCGACTAAAATTGTAAATTAAATTATTTATTAACGTTATTCTTTAGTTCTAGTTTTTAGTTTACAATAAATGTATTTTATAATATTTTTCAATACAGTGCAAAAACTTTTCTGCAAAGTGCAAAAACATATAAATACACTGTATTATGTTTATTAATTAGCTAAATAACAATTTTAAAGTCAATAAATGCCATAAAGTAAGTTTTTTTTAAATGCCATATAGTCAATATTTTTTTTAAAAGATATTCGACTTAAAAAAATGATATTTATGATATAATGAACAATAAAATTGAACAAATACCACCTTATCTATACAATTTATTAAGAAAAGCGCCATCTACCACGAATAGTGTTGAACGTAGTTTCAGTTTGTTAAAAAAATTTTAACTAAACAAACAATTTTTACCAGATAATGTTAAGAAGTATATTATGTTATACTACAGTGATGGCAAAGTACGTGTTTGCGTGTAAAAAATACAGACTTGACATTTTTTTTACACACTTGAAAAAATATATAAAAATATATGTAAGTTCACTTCAAATAAAAAATATTACTAAAATATGTAAGATCAGAAATTGAGGTAATACATTGTAGAACAAAATAGACTTACAAAATCATTTGAAGATGTTACCTACTTTGACCAATCAAATATGTTATTAGAAGTTTGGAATTCTATGCTTGAAACATTTAATAGTCTGAAATGTCTAGCTAAATCTATATTAATATTTTCATCTACATATTCTTGTGAATTGTTATTTTCCACATTGTATAATGTCAACAATCATAAAAGGAATAGATTTCACGATGAAACTAGTTTGGCTTGTGTAGCGTTAATTAACAAGTTATGAATATCCTATTGAAAACTTGCAGCTCAATTTTTTAAATCTGAATAAATGTAAAAATTATTTTTTCAATAAAAACACTAAAAAAAATTTTTCAAAATAGTATTATATTTAACATGCTAGTTTTAGTTGGCTGCCATCACTGTTATACTACAATAAACATTAATAATTTTCAACATCTCTAACATTACACAAAGAGATTTACATCGTTTGTTTTATTTGCAGTTTCTTGTTATTCATATTTATTATTACACGCATAAATATTCCTTATTTTAAGTTTTATTCATATTAATTTATTATGTAAAGTGACCGACACCATCATGATCGGGACATATGAAAATATTAAAATTAAGGTGTATTAAATATTGTATTCATTTAATTTAAGGCCTATGAAAGGAAGGTTTGGGTACGGTAGATTCAGTTGGTATTAACCATAGAAACACACAAAGGTCAGATAAAGTCAGTAAATTTCATTTTTAGGTCAGTTTTTTTGTTATTCTATAAATCAATAAAAAATTGCCCTAGTCATCAGCATCATTTCATAATAAAGTTATTTCATTAGTAATCGTTTTATCAGTAATTCGTATTATCAGTATTTTCTCATCAGTTTTGTTTTTATCAGTTTTATGTCAATTGTTTTAATAATTTGTAATTTAAGATTAATGTTAGATATAATTAGTGTAGTGATATCCGAATAAAAGAGGAATATAAATTGTATTTTAAAGTATAAATTTATAGGAAAAAATTTATTTTAATAATAAAGCTTGTGGTATATAAATGTGATTATCGTTCAAGTGTTAATATCGTTATTATTGTACTTTGTTTATAATAACTTTATCGTTCTTGTATTGTGATACTATAGCAACGCTACAATTAGTATGAAATTTAATTGAGTTTGACTTAATGTGTCGCTACTGTATCCAGTTTTATACTGTCAATTTGTCAATTGATACAAATTATAGCCAAACATTCACGATTAAAATTTTCGGTAAATTATGCCGTAAAACAAACATAAACGTTATAGAAACTGAAATAAATTAATTTTTGAAATTGAGCACTTAACTTTTAAAAAACATAAATAGTTTACCACAATGATTTGGTTTTTACGGATAGGTAAATATTTATACAATAAAGTACACATAAAATAGTAAGTTCCTGAATTTCAATATTTGAATATCAATCATATATCACTGACATTATAATTTATACAAACATATTGCCAAGAAAATATATTTGACTACATTTCACTAGAAAAATTGAAACAGACTAAAATGTGTCATATTAAAAGTAAATCTATGCAAAGATATCAAATTTATTAATTAACTAATTCTGTATTTATGGAAATGAATCTACGTGTTTTAGCTATTGATACTATCTATACAAATAAATTCATTTTCTGTTTCTATTGATTATATGGCCTCATTATATAATTTATAAACATTTTAGCAAATTATATATATAAACTATAGTTTATAAATTCATATAGTTAAAAATTTCAACAATCTACGCACTTGTTATCTACCTAATATAAAGACATTTGGAAGAAACTACAACGGAAATACAATAAACACTCAATTTTTCCATCAAAAGTATTTTCACTTGAAAAATATATAATAAATTTCAGGACGATTCAAGCTATATTGAAAATGGACGAGAATTTTACAAAATTGAATGCAATTGAAAAATCTCACAATTTATCTGTAAGGAAAACTTATAAAATGGAAGCTGTGCTGATTGTATATTTTTTTTATTATATATTTTTACAATTTTTATTAGGGCGCATTTGTCTCTTTCATGTTACATTTAAGGAGATTTATCAGTTCACTTAATGGGAGCAATGAAAGTACGGAAGATGCAGTGTCGTATATAATTAATCTCATATTAATAAGTCAATTTCTCTCTCATTCTTCACAATTTACATTCAGCAACATTAATGTTAATTTTTCAGATTTGGGCTTGAATGCATTAAATCCTCAATCAGTCAAAAAATGTGAAAAGTCTGTTAAAAATTTTAAGAGTGTGAATCACTTTGTTCCTGATGGAGATTTACTCAAAAAAAATATAAAATGTCCAACTTTAATTAAAATCAAACCATCTCATGATAATATTTGGAACAAACTTACGAACACCGTTGAATCTGTTATTTATAACCACTATGCATATGAATCTGCAAAACAAAAAAAATTCTTTGAAGCGTTCAATAATTGGAATAAATGTTTGGTTTGTGATCCACACTTTAAATCCGCCATCTATAATAAAGCTCTGTGTTACCATTTTGGAAGAGGTGTCAGTATTGATCTTAAAAAGGTTTGTTTTTTTATTGGTTTATTTTATTTACATTTTTTTAGGCTGCGCAGTTATATAAGCAAGCTTCCGATCTCGATCACATTAAATCTCGTTTCAATTTAAAAATTATTAAATACCATTTACGCCACGACACAATTCGTGAAACACAAAACAGTTGTCCTATTGAAATCAATCAGGATATATTATATATACCTCTTTCTTATCTTGGAGTTTAAATGTACATACTTTGTCATATAGTTATTATTTGTATTAATTAAATTATTTCTTTTCACCTAAACATTGTTTAATCCTTTATACTGAATACTAATAGTTTAATGCTTTTTTTAATTTTTGTCGATTTTAACACATTTTTAGATGCACTTTCATAACTGAAAATTTTTTAATGATTAAATATTATAATCCTTACTTTCCACATTTCAACTACAGTTTTTTCCGGGGTTAGCATCTCACATCTTACGGGTCAAAAAGCCCAATTGTCTTTTTTTTGAAAATCAAACGAGTTCGAGATTTTAAAAAAATATATATTCTGATACGGATTTTAAAATCATAAATTTAAATTTAAAAAAAATGTAACTTCAGGTATGTATAAATATGTTTATAAAGTGAAGATTCTGTTAATTATTTATTAAATTAATACTGAATATTTATAAGGTTTTTATAATTTTATTTTTTCTGGAATTTATGCTATTTATGACAATTTTTAGAATTGAACTGATTTTATTTTATTTTTAATATTATACACACATTCTGTCTAATAAATTAAAAAAATGGGATAACAATTGTTTTTAAAATTTTTTACGCAAATGTTAACAAACAAAAAATTAAGATAGAATAATTCACTTCAAAGTGAAAAGTAATGTGATATGATGGTTCCAACTGAAAAAAGTTTGGAAACCACTCCTTTATAGGATTGACAATGGTGAATAGTAGGATTTTTAAGTTGGATTTTCAACTTTAATTTATTTTTTAAGTATAATAAAAATGTTCCGTCGGCAGAGCTAGGTGCTGTTTGTACGTAGTACATAACAGTTAACCTAATTATATATTATTATAATTAAAAAAAATTTGTTAATAATTTTATTATTATCAGAATTTCACTAAATTTAGAGATTCGACGAAAAAGACTATCAATATTTGAAATTTATTTACATTGTACAAATAGTACTTTGCCTTAAATGTGTACTTTCTACAATTGAGAGTGGGTGTTAAAATAAATAACAAAATTAAAAGTTAATTACATTATATTTATACATTAGTGTTTTAAAACATTTATAGTATTACATAAAAAAAAAATTTTGAAAAGCCGAATTATAGATAATATTTAATAATCCATTTATGTTTATCATAACTAGGGCGGTCAAAAGTTAATTAAGTTAATTTTTGTTATGTTTATCGGCATGAAATTACAAGCATGATGATATTAATATTATGCATATTAATTAGCTAATCAAAATTTGATAAAGTTACAAAAGTTACATTTTTATTTCATTTATACCCGTCGTGAAAAATTTTATACCTACCGATTTAATTTTAGTTAATATTTGTGACTAAAAAAGTATAGTATAATTTTGGCTTATAATAATGCAAAATTCAATTATTTTTCAAGATGAAATGTAACCTACATTAATTTTGGCTTATAATAATACACAATTTCGTTCATTTTGCACGCTGTTATTTAACTTAAAATTAATCTGGCTTAAAACACACTGCTCAATTACTTTGTTTTGTTAGTTAATGCTGTTTCTATATTGATCTCAATTATCGTTCAATTGGTAGGTATAAAATTTTGGGCGCACTATCAAAAGATCTTAAATCACATAATCGTAAATCAAATGATCCTAAATCAAAAAATCTTAAAATCACATGATCGTAATTTTTTGATCGTAAATCAAAAGATCGTAAATAATAAACTTCATAACTAAACTAAATATAGTAAATTGAATTGGATAAAAAATATTATCAGGTGTGAACACTAGAATATTTTCATTTTTTTTTGTAATATGGTTTGTGGGTATAATATGGTATCTAAATATTTCAATTTTAACTTGGGTTTGTAGTCTAAATTAAATAAACTAGTTAATGAATTATTTAATTTAAACTTAAACAAAATAAATACGATCTTTTGATTTACGATCATGTGATATACGATATTGTGAACGAACACGAAAATTTTGATAGGCATAAAATTTTTCACGACAACCCCTATATACATAATACATATGAGAATTATTTATAATTCTCATACAGTGAACGGGGTTAAAAACTAACCTAACTAACTTAAATCGGTTGATGTAAAAACTTGTGTATTTTTACTTTAAAATTAAAAATATATATTATCGTTCACATTAATTTAAAATGGATTGCATTGAATTGAAACTACCTTCCACACGAACAATCTCAAGTATTTTTTCAAGTGACAAATACATTGTCATCGGTGACAACAAAGGGCGAGTGCATGCTACAAGATTAGATTATTTAAATAACGAAATAACCGAAAATTGCTCCATCAATGCCGAAAACGATTTCAAAGTGTGTAATAATAATATAAGAAGCATTACATGTTCAGAAAATGCATATTTTGCTGCATCCTCCATTGGAGAAATTGTAAAAGTTGATAAAAATGGTTCAGTATATAAAAGGCGTAGAATAAAATATCCAATAAACATTCTAAATTGTACCAATAACAAATTGATTTCTGGAGGTGATGAAGGTCAGATTTATGTATGGGACGTAAATAATTTCAATCAAAATAAACACATTATAAAATGCCATGAATGTCAGGATACAATAACTAGTTTGAATATGATTGATGATAATATTTTATTATCATCGTCTTTGGGAGGTAATTTATATAAACATGATTTGCGAACTGGAAAATTATTATCCCAGAGCAATGAGTTGGTGGATGACGATATTGTCAATGTTTTTAGTTGTGATGATTATACAGAATCTGTTGTTTGTTGTGGCTTGAAAAATTTATATCTTTACGATTTATCAAATATTAAATCATTGTCAACTAAATATGGATTAGAGTCTAGACGTAAAAAAAAAATGGATATTGAAATTAATACAGCCGTTTTTGATTATGACGTGGCTTTTATTGGTACTGAAAATTGTTTCGTGTATTGTGTAGAATTTTCACCAACATATAAAGTACGTTCTGTTTACGAGTTTATAGATATGGGATCCATTAGTATTATAAACACATCCATAGAATCCGAGTATATTTTTTTGGGAAATTATATTCGTAATACTATTAAAATTATCAAAAAATCTAATTTTATCAATTCTCAATCTAAAAAATTAAAGTTCAATAAAATTATTCGAGTGGACAATTTTTACAATGGTTTCGATTAGGTAATATACTTTTTAATACACATGTTCAATATATAACGATATTATGTATTGGCTTTTAATTGGTATAATTACTTTTTAAGTGATTTGTAGTTTAAACCATGGTTTAGTGTAATTTTTAAACAAATATTAATTTTTTTTAAATGCATATATTTCGTTTATGTATAAACCTATACAATTGATGAGAGAAGTGACTCAATTAAATTTATATTTTATTTTAATGGTCCATTTTAGATTTCTCTTGTGATATTTAATTTCGTATTGAATTTTCACTTGGATGCTAATTTCAACTCCACTACCTCATAAAATTATTACATTTATCAGAAATATATTTAATATTTCAACTATTGTAAATTAAATTATTATCATCACTGTAATCATATCTGTAATTATTTCAACTTTGATTATAACTACACACATTTATTTATACATCAATCCTCATTGGGGTGTCAAGCCTATCAAAGAGTCAACGACGATTAACGTGTAAATGGTGCATTTTAGAGAAAAATAAATTAATTTAAAATTTTATTCTACTAAGATTTTTATTTGAGTTGCGTTAAACCAGAGATTCTCAACCTGGGCGATATCGCCCATTATTAAAGATTTATTATCAAAATAAACTTATTTTATAATTTCTTTATATATTACATACGTTATGTATAATACTTATTAAATTCATGAATTTCAAACTAAATTTTGTATAAAATTATTAAAGATAAAGCTATTAAAATTTTATTTTAAAAAATGTTCCGTAGACCAGTCCAGAAAGGTAGTCCGTTCAACCAACGTCAACACAAAGTGAAAGAAATTTCTATACTGCTTCTAATTTCGTTACAAAACGTAGAACGCGTTTAAAAGACGAATCTATTAATATTATGTGTGTTTTGAAACACTTTTTCAACAATCTAAAATAAGTAACTTTCAATCTAGATTCGTGTTATTTCATTAATTAAATTTTTTTTTGTTTCTAAAATTAATTAAGGTCTCTAAAATTTTTAATGCTTCTATATTATACATGAATAAGTTTTATTTATTTTTCCCGAGAAATTAAAAATTAAATTTCCCGGGAAATCACAATCACTAGTTAAATATGCAAAGTTAAATAAAAAATTGTTATTAAAAAAAGTAAAATAGTAAAAAATTATCTAAATTCCTAAAATTCTGTTAAATAAGACCTTTATTACATAATAAAAGTAAAATTATTATAATAATTAGTAAATAATGTCCAAAATTAGTTTAACAATTTTATTTTAGTTAACAGTCAAAGACAACTAGTATTGCTAGGAAAAATTATCAAACCTTCATTAAGTTTGTATTAGAAAAATCACTAATTATAATAATGTAAAACACACGTCTGTGCAGTCCAGACTCTGTACTAATTGATTAAAGATGAAATAATGTACATTTTAGGATACATACATCCGTATGCATTGAATAGGTATAAAATTAGGTCATGGAATAATAATTTTAAATTTCACACACTACCAATTTATTTACAATTGACAAGTTTACATAAGAAAGTAAATATGATTAAGAAATAACATAATGCTAAGAGATTGTTGAATACAATTGACTATTGTCATTTTAATGAGATCACTGATTTTTAATTGAGTCTTGTATTTTACTAATGTCTTTTTTTCAATATACTCGTATCCAAGAATTCTAATCGTGTCTACCAGTGATTCTCATGTAAAAGTTATGGAGTATTGGATAAGTTTACGGCTACAAAAGATACATTTTTAAAATATACTACACCAAACAAGGATATTGTGTTTTCATACATAAAATTACACTTCAATTAACATTAAACTAAATTAACTTACTATGAATAGCGTTAATTTGAAAATTGAATTGGAACACGACAATGATAAATTTCATAAATATCATCCTGGAACCAATATTGATGGGTTCGTGTCTATTCAAGTTGATAATATTTTAAAAAAAAATTATTTTTTAAATGTTGCCAATTTTACCGTATGTATTCAGGGTCAATCTTACACTTCATTTAAATTAAATGGTAAGTTTTATTTTTAATATACAATGTATTTAGATTTTAATTATTAAATATTAATTTTGTTATTTAGGAAATTTTTACGAATATGGAGAAGATTATGCTCATACTGATGTGGTTTTACTTGAAGTATTGAGAAGTGAATTAAAGACTAAACAATTGAAAGGTAATTATAACTAACAAATATTAATTTTACTAATACATACTGTAAATCTATATATGTGAAAGTATGAGTATTTCATAACCTTTTTTTCGCATTGGCTTACTTTTAATTTCGTTATTACTCGCAGATCGAATATACCGTGCTCGAATCTTGTCGAAAATTAATTATAATAATTAAAATAAAATGTCAATTCATATTATAATGTTAACGATTATAACAACAATCCCAAAATTTTTGTATTTTAAAATTCGACGTCTTTTTCTTCATAAATAAAACAGCAGCTAGCTCTACCTAGGGTGAATTTTTTAAATTAATAATATTAATAATTTTTAATGTGAATCCATTATTTTAATTGATTATCCTTTACTTATATAAAATTGAATGTCTGTGTGTGTCACATATGTGTATAAATACAAAATTTCAACCCTAGAAATCTACGCATTCCCAGAGAAAAATACTTTTAATATATTCAACCAATATTTTTCAAATAAATCCGATTAAAATAAAAATTGAAAATGTAAATATTGATTCTACAATTTCAAAAAAAAATGTGCATTGAACGTCTACACACTTCCAATAATGAAATATGGGTGAAAATTTATATAATTCATTCCTTCGCAATTTTTTAATCTTAAATTATCATTTTAAAAACAATTTATTTAAAATTTAAATTAAAACAACAATGAATTACTAAAAGTAATACAATTTTTTATTATAATTTTTATATTCATTACAATCCTTTACAATATTGGTAAAACTCGCCTGAAGTATGTTTATAAAGTGAAGATTCCGTTAATTATTGATACATAATTGATATTTTTAAGTATTTATTAAATTGGTACTGAATATATATCATCACATTGAAAATGACAAAATAGGTTTTTATAATTTTATTTTTTCTGGAATTTATGCTATTTATAACAATTTTTAGGATTTGACTGTTTTTATTTTATTTTTAATATTATACACACATTCGGTCTAATAAATTAAAAAAATGGGATAACAATTGTTTTTAAAATTTTAAGACTCTTTTCATTTTCAAGAAAAGGTAATCTGGGTTTTAATCATGAAAATGCAATTTTTTGTGGTTGCAATAAATGATAATATTCATAATTTAAAAAATTATAGGACTTTTCTCATTTTCGAAAAAGGGTAATTAGGTTTATCTAGGCTTTATTACTTTACCTTACTACTAAAGATTTGAGTGATTAACTCGCTAAACTTATTAAAAATTTGAAATTTAAATCATAATAGTTACATTTTATACCTAGAGCACACTAATGAAAATGAAAAAATTGCATCAGATGATACTGAAGGGCATAATACAATTTCGAAAAAATCTGCAAATACGGAAAAATGTCCATTTTTAATGAATCTCTCTTTTGACACAAATACCGATGAAGAAAAACCAGGAAATGACGTTCAAGACATTAAAGCGAATACCATTGATACAGAAATATTTGAATCAAATTGGTCATTTTCAACCATGCAAAGAAAACAAAAAAATGAAAGAAACTCAAGTACCTCAACCCATCCATCAAAATCCAATTCTGAATATTTAAAATTGTACAAAGGAATTTACAAGGTTCCATTCTCAATAAAAACACGAAGTGATATACCATCATCATTTATAGCAAAAAATGGATCAGTAACATATATAATTAAAGCAAGTTTATTACTTGTAGGTGACTTAATCCCGATAATAAATTGCGAGCCATTCTTGGTTCTTCGTAAAGACAAAATAAATAATAAAGTGTGTGTTATTGAACAAGAAATAAATCCATCAATAAAGTATTTTACATATATCAAAGACTCACAAATAAACCCTTACAACTATAACAACGAAAGATGTGTACATGTAGATAATTTAAACAAAATTATGAAAAAATTTATAAAGAAAAACACTAAACAAGTAAAAATTGATTATTTAAACACCAACATTCAAAAATATAAATTAAAAAAAAAATATGACCGTACTCTAGATTTAGAAAAATTTGAACAGTTCAGAAATGTAAACACTATTAAAAATACTTACAGGTTGAAATTTGATTTTTTTAAAAATTTTATGGGTAAAATCAAATATACGTTTACAATCAATAGTCAAATTGTGAGTATTGGACAATCTTTAAAAATTTGTAGTGAAATCGTTAACAAGTCTACTGTACCAATATCAGAACTATCAATATCCTTAATATTACGAACAAAGTGTACATCTACTTTGGCTAATCAAAAACACAATACAATATCAAATAACAAAGGAACTTTTGAATCTCTAAATTCTTATTTGGATAAGAATACCAATATTGTTTTTGATTTTGGTAAAACTGTAAATGTTGAGTCTGATTCTTCGGTTACGAGGAAATGCAAAAATAAATATTTTATTGAACTGTGTCAAGATTTTATTGCTGCAAATCATACAGAAGTTCCAAATTTATCAAAAAATATTAATTCTAATTTTCATTTCCAAATACCTGCGTATTTGGCAGAGTCTGGTCTGGCCTTTTGTAACATTATTGATATAAGTTATTATCTTTTATTTGAAATTAAATTGAGTAATTATTCTAAACCCATCATTTGTATGTATCCTATTACTATTATTAACAATGATAATTTATTTTTTTGCAAGGATTCAATGATTAATTCTAATCAGTCAGTTTTTTTAAATTCCTGTCAATCTTCTTTAGACAGTAATCCTATTGTCAGAAATAATCCTTTGTATTATTCAAATGTAAATAATACTGATAATCACACTGAAAGTGATGCTGAAACTGTAAATGGATCTGATAAGGAAAAACAGAAGGAATTAGACATAGAAGTCAATACTCAAGATCAAAATGAAATTAGTCAAAAAGCAAATAATTATTGTTTTGATATTGTTCTATAAACTTTTATTTTTCATTACACTTTGTGTTGATATTGACATTTAATTCTGGTACATAATCCTAGTACAAAATTATGGTGTGTGTATTGTCTCGGTGTTGATGATTAGATTTTTTGAATAATTTCCGAATTATGAACGTTTTCGTCTATTTCGCTAACAATTTCATCTATATTTAGACTACTGTGAGACACAGCCAAAAAATAGAGTAATTAGGTTTTAGTATGCTTAAAAAAGCATCTGTACCATTTTAGGCTTTTCACAATCACTTAAAGTCAATTAAGTGGAATAAATAATAAATTTATTTATTTTATTATTATAATTATTATTGTTAATTTTTTATTTTTTCTTGTGCTGGGCTAACAAACGAATTCAATTTTTGGTACGTTAGCCGTGCTGACTCGCCAACGTTTATTGGAGATAGTTGCCGAATTACTTTTAATCAGTGGCGGGTAGTATATAAAATAATTGGTGGGGCTGCAAAAAAAATTTATCCTAACTTATATAATATGTATGCGATTTTTGTTTGTGTGTGTGTTCCACTTTATTAAAATAACTACCAGTCTTAGAATAATATAAAGTCTCCATTTCAATTACAGTTTTTTCCGGGACGTATAATAAGATAAATTTTAACCTCCCAAACTATCATCTTAATAGTCAAAAAACCAAATTGTTTCTCTTTTTGAAAATCAAACGAGTTGGAGAATTTATAAAAATATATACGCTGATACCGATTTTAAAATCATAAACATTATTATAAATTTAAATTTAAAAAAAATATATCTTCAAGGCCAAAACCACAAATTACCCTTCTGTTTTTAATGAAAACAGCCCTAGAATTTAAAAAAATTACAAATGGTACAGTTGTATTATGTTAACACACACAAAAAATTTCAATCCGAATAAGTGAAAAATAGTAAAAAGTGAGTAAGTAAGTAAAAAAATGTGCGGTTAGTGAAGTGTGAACGTCTACACATTTCCAATAAAGAAATATGGGTGAAAATTCATTCCTTAGCAATTTTTAAATTTCATTTGATGGTTTTTTGATGTCACAATCTCTTCAGTGACAGTGTCGTTAAAATTTTCGATAGAAATTACAAATGATGTCTAATTTATTAAATTTTAATATGGCTATTTGACCGTTGAAATTGTGAATTTCATTATGTTGCTTACACAACTGAAATTCACTAGTCGTAGGCTGCAGACAGTGCAGCCCATTAGGATGTCATTTTTTAATAATTGAAAAGTGTATAAAGAATATCAATTAAAATTATTTAATTTAAAGAATGCCGTTTAAATTTTATAAAAATATTTAATATTAAATTCGCGGTGAGCATTTAAAGTGTCACTTACAATGAAGCTACATTATGTATATGGTATATGCTACAGTTAAATTAATAATTTTACCTTTTATCCATATTGTAAAAAACGGTCAAGTTTAATATTTATGTCGATCTTTATAAAATCAAAATAAACCACAACATTTGAAACATCATTTACCATTGTTTTAAATATTTTATAATTTTTATTTATTTGGAAATTTCTTTTTTTCTGAATGTTTTGTGAGATATACCAGCAAATCTGCAGCTCCACGGAGTACAATATTTTTTATCACATCACCGTCATAAAGATTTTTATTTTAGGTTAGACCAGTGTTTCCGAACCTTTTATTTTCCAGATGTTGTGGAGGGACAAGTGAAAAATTTTTTCGTTTAAAATTTTAAAAAAGATTACATTTAATACAGCTTTTTTCAATTAAGATACATAAAAATTTTTGAATGTCACAAAATTAAGTATTAACAAGCAAATTTAAAAAAACTATTTATTATTTATTTTTTTTGAAAATTATTTAATTAACATTTATTATAAAACAAAAATTTGAAATAATTAATGGTCCTAGAATTTAAAATAAGGATTATTCTGATTAGCATAAATTGTAAAGCAATAAGTAGATTATGTATGAGGTGGAATTATTGTAAATTTAATTTAATAATTTAATAATAATAATAAATATTAGTAAATAAATTTAATAAAATTTATTGACAACCAATATTTTTGAACTTTTTGAATTGAAATATTCATTCTAAAATTTTGAAAAAATTGGAATTGACTGTTTACATATTTGAAATACAGAAATATGGGTTTCAATGGTATAAATTGATTCTTTAATTATATAAATTTTAGTTAAATTTAAAGGTTAAATTAGATTAAGATTAACATTATTTATAGTTTATTATTTATTATTAAAATTAAATTTTATTTATTTGTGAATAATCTGGAGATGATGCCCTGGAGTTGTTCCTTGTGAGGTTAGATTCAGTTAAAAAATTATTCGAATACTTTCTGGCTACACTAGATGGTCGAAAATTTGCAGTAGTTCGATTTCTTGCACGAATTTTAATTAAATTCCCTTCAGAGGATTCTAGCTTGTCCTCCACTTCTTCCAATTGCTGTTGTACCTTTCTATACTTTGCAAGATTTATGGATGCCAATTCTTCCTAAATATTATAATTTTAATTTATGAAATAAAACAACCAGATAGAATGAAATCGTTTAAAATGTTTTTAATGTTGCCAATTACAACTTAACAACTTTTGTTTGATTAAATTTTATGCTGCATTTTAACCTTATCTTAACCATATGTATAGTGTATTTCTAACATCAGACTAACTAATAATTGGAAAGTAGGGTAAGTGGTATAGTGACCACTAATGCCATTTTAGGTGTATATATTTGATAAATTACGTCTTTTCTCAGATCTAATCTAATTAATTAAGTAACTAAATAATTCATAAGTAATTAATTAAGTCATATAATAAAGAAACTTATTGTTAAAATAGCTGATATATTGGTTAAATATATACCGAATCGTCTAATTGGTGTTTTAATATTTTAATTCTATTTTGTAATTTTTCAATAGTTTCATGTAATTCTTGTTGACCACGTCTTTCATCTTCAATTTGTAAAATAATTTCACGTAATCTACGTTCTGAGCGTCTCAACCCTCTTTCATGTTCATTTGATTTTTTTCTTTCTACATCTAATTCGAATTCAATTTCTTGGATCTAATTTTAATTATTAAACTTTTTTATTATTTATATATTAATAATTATTAATATATTATAATATATTCAGATACATTCACATTGATGTTAATATCATTACATAATTTAATTTACATACCATGCGGAATTAATATATAATTATATTAATATGTGAACATAATCAAAATTGTTATAAATTACTGCAATATTATTAATTTTTACATACCTTATGTTAGCCCGATTTAAAACCACATTTAAATTATTAATAGTATTATGTAAATATAAAAATATGGAAACAACAATACATTTATATAGTACAATTAATTCCTGCATAATTAATCCCTACATTTAAATTCTATTTAATTCCTGATTATCGTGAATAGTGGTCACATTACTGTATTATACATATTAGGTGAAAACTGGTTAAAATTTTATTTATACATGTATAAATGGTTAAATTCCATACATGAATAATATTCATTGAATATAGCAATATAAAATAGCCATATTAAAATTATTAAAATAAAGTAACCTTTTTGTCATATTTACTGGTTGCTCTTTTCATAGAAATTGATTTATTCGTCTCTAATTCATCGAATTTAGATTGAAATTGATTCAATTTTCCTTGAAGGGTTAGTTTAGTTCTTTCTAGTGAATTGTGAGATTCCTTCAATTTGCTCATATCATTTTGCACATTTAAGCGTTCGTTTTCTAGCATTTTATTTGTATCTTCAAATTCTTTCAGTTCCACTTTTTGTTCTTCCAATTCCGATTGTAAAGACACAAGATCATTTTCTAATTTCTTTTTTGTTATATTTAACGAAGAATTTGTATTTGTCAAATCAATCATTCTTTCATCTAAATTTACATTTAATTTATTATTAACTCACAGCGAAAACTCTCATATACATATATTTTGGAATACAAGTAAAGTAACGACCAATCATGAATAGTTTAAGTTCTAAACTGTACATTTTTGTGAATTTTCAAATTGTATATTATATATATGTATATTTTATTATCAACAGTATAAAATATTATTTTTTTAAGCTTCTTAAATTAAATTAATTGTATTATACATTATTATTATATAATATATAAATACTCATTTCCTTTATTTCAAAATCACTTGATTTATTTCGTCGATTCAAAGTTTTTATTTCTTCGTTTAATTCTTCCATATTTATCTAATAAAAGAAATTATTATAATCATTTTAAAATGATTACATTAAAACATAATTCGCGTTTTGTAAATGATTCAATTTGGTTATGTGATTCCATTAAATTGTGTCTTTCATTTTCCAAATTCAATTGAAAATCTCGCAATTCAGATATTAATCTCTTATTTTGACTTCTGTTAATATTAATATATTAGATTTTTAATATTTATTAATTATATAATAATTTATTTATTAAAAAATACACATTTAAAATATAAATTTAACCATTTAAATTTTAAAAAATTGTATCAATTCAAGTATTATGGTTAATTTTGACATAACTTGAAAAAAATTGGGTTATTTTGTGGTTTTTACACGCGTAATTATCATAATATTTTATGGTAATTATCAAAATAGCACAGTATTCAACCTTCCAAAAAAATCGATGGCATGTTGGAAGGTTAATAAGTGTTAGCATTATAATATATAATTTTTGAATATAAAATTTTAAATTACTCAAATTCTGATTTTTGTCTATCACTACTATCTAAGCGAGCTTCCAATTCTCCGATTTCATTTTCCAATTTCCGTTTAACTCGCAAAGCTTCATTTCTCGATTTACATTCAATTTCTAATGATGTATGTATGCTTTCAATAGCTTTCTGATGATTACGTCTAGACGTGTGTATAATATTAGTTATATCATGTTTATTATGACTATATCGTTACTATACTATATATACTATACTATACGATACTCTATATAACATTAATATATAACAGATGTGGGGAATATGTGGCTTATTAATCTGTTCGTATAGCCTTGTGACCAATGTAAAAAGTTTTGTATATTATAGAAAAATTATTCCAAAGAATATATAGACAAAATTAATAATATTTTATATTAACTAGCTTGACATTTGTGTGTACTTCGTAAAAACATTACCTTGCTCTATCGAGCCGGATTTATTTAATTATACTACAAATTAAATTGAATAAAAAATGTTACATAACAACCTTACAATAAGAAATGTTATTATTAACTATTATCAACCATATCAAGGATTGGTTCCAAAGCTTTTTTAGCATTGACCCGTCACTTGACATTAAATTAAATGTGATGTGAATTATGAAATGTACTGCTAATGCATAAAAATTTATCGCAAACTTATCGAAATGAATTGAAAACCTGTAAGTAAGGATTTTGTGTCGTTTTATATAATTTTATAAATACTACTTTAAAATAAGCGGCCTTCCATTAAATACAACACTAAATTATTCACCTCTTCTGAATACCCAATTCAAATCAGGTACATTTTCAAATTTAAGTGTGACCCGCTAACGGAATGCTATAAATAAGGATGTAATCCTTATTTATATAAAGTATGATTTTCTGAAAATGAGTATCAGTGTGGAAGCATTTATTTAGAATACTGACAGTCGCCTAAATTTAAAATACAAACATGTTAAGTCAACTTTTACCGACACTTAAATTATCATAAATTTTAACTTCAAAAAGTAATGCCTCACCGTTAAAACACTCTACAAAAACTACTTATTTAAAATAAATTACCTTGTAATATCAAATTCTTCATCTTTATCCTTAATTATGGCATCATGTATGGCTTTTAGGTTGATAATTTCATCATGAAGTCGACTAATTTTGATTTCCTGATTTTCTAAAGAAACCTCTGCCTCCTCTAGAGCATTTTGCAAATCATCTTTTTCGCTTTCTAATCTCTTTCGCACATTTTCATTTTCAATTAAAGATCGTTGCGACAACTTTAGTAAGTCGTTTGTATTTTCACATTCATCTATTTATTAATCACATATAATAAATCAAAAATCAAAAATAAATATACATGTGATTACTATGTATTGAAATTTAAATTAAAATGAATTAAAAAAATAATTTACCAACTTTATGACGTTCATCCCTTTTAATTTTTTCAATAGTTTCTTCGAGATCTACTAATTGAGCCTTTATTTTTACCGATTCACCAGTTAATTCTTTGCAAGCTTTTTTTTCCGATTCAACCTCTACATTCAATGAGGTAATTTTATTTTTCAACTCTTCAATAATCCGATGTTGCTGTTTACTTTTTCTTTCAATTTGGTTACATCCCGCCGTACTCTAAAAATATTCACAAATATTAATTTTAAAATATAAAAAATATATTCTACCCTTTCAGTTTCTAATATGGAGTCTTCTAGTTCCATTTGTAATCTTTTTTTAACTTTTTCGGCTTGTAAAACTTTTTGTTTCATTTCATCAACTTCCTGTTCTTTTTGTACCAATTTAGATTGTAAACGTGATTCTCCCAAATTATCGGAAGCTGCAGCTTGTTCGGCGCCCATAGCTCTCTGACGCCATACATTTGCCTCTTGTTGTACTCTCGATAAATGTCTATTGAGTTCGCTACATTTGTCATTTTCTTCTTCAAGTTGTTCTCTAATGTGACTTACTTCGTCTTCAAGAGTTCTGCATTCCATACTTGTTTTATTTCGACACTAAACACGCGAGATTGAAAAATATCAATTTGCTGTCTCATTAACTTTGATATTACAATATATTGTCTAAACATAAGTTACCGCACCGATACCACTCTTCGGGGTCTTACTAAAAAATTTAAAATGGTGGTCTTATTTTTCTATATTGAACATTAAAAAAAGTATATTTTTGAATATCATAACAATTTTGTTGATGAAATTTAAGATGTCACGCCAGGTCATGGAGAGGTAACTATGGCTATATGGCACTACAAATATCTAGGGAAAATATTTGTATGGGCCTATTTTTAATTATTGGGTGGCCTCAAGCTTGGCCAGTTCGGCTCTACTAATATCAATTTAAAATTTTTATTGAATTACTTTAATTTCTTCTTCCAATGATTGCCTATAAATTATAAAATAATGATTAGATTATAAAATACAATACTTGGATTCTTCCAATTGACGTTTAATTGATTTATTTTCTCGTGTGTACTGTTCAAGATGATCCTTAACCATGGATATTTTTTCATTTAATTCAATGGCTTCAATAGTATACTTTTGTTTCACCCCTTCCAAATCTACCACGCTTTCTTCACATTCCCTTAATTGCCCCATTAAATCATTAATTTTATTTTCATAGACCCTAACATTCTTTTCCAAGTTGTTCTATTTTTCATGTATAGTTAAGGTTTTATATTAATTTATTAATGTATATGTCGTATAGAATGTGTACAACTGTGAAATGTACACATTCCAGGGGCAAGTCGTAGAATGTACACATCTCATGGATAAGTCGTACAGTATACAGTACAGATTAACGTAACAAGGCAGGATATATTATTAAAATTAAAATTAATCCTTAGTAATGAATAAATTAAGATTAAAAATAATTAATTCAATTTATTAAATATTAAATTTATAACTGAAAACACGATATTTGACACAGAACTCATTGATAACTAATTATTTTGTTTTCTAAAAATCTTAAAAACCCCTCTTGAAAGTTTGGTTCAAAAAAAATCGTAATTTAATGGTTTGATATTAATTAAATTAAAGTTTTACAAATACAAATCAATTTAAAAATCACATGAGCTTGTTAATTTAACTAAATTGGTAAATTCGTTGTTAGCAAAGCATTAATTATGTATCTAACTCTGAATTGGCGTCTAAGACACATTCTTAGTCAAATACATTCTACGACTTGTCCGTATAATGTGTACATTTCACAGTTGTACACATTCTATGCAACATATATAAATTATTGTATTTAATGTATAAACCTTAGATTTTAAATTTGCACTATTTTCGTATTGTACATATGCTAATTTTTCAGTCAAATCTGCTTTTGATCGCTCAATTCTGTATTAGTTTATTATTATTATTTTTATTCTACATAAATAACATGTATCTTCAAAACAGTATTTTCAATATATGCACAACTCTATTACAAAAGTCAGCAGAAAAATATGAAACTTTTTATTGTAAACAGGATTCTATTGTGATGTTGATCTACTTGGAATTTTCAAAAAAAGTTAACTTTTTGCATTTGAAAATGATTGGTGACATGTTTCATCAATGAACGTGAATAATGTGATAAAAATATGTTAATTAATGCATGTTTGTCCTACATTGATGCATTCATAGATATTTGGTAGATTAGTTATCCAGAATTGTTCTAAATATAATCCTATTTTACCTTTAAATTTAATTAAATAAAAATTATAGGGTACATAATAAAACGATTAACAATAACGATTAAAACATAATATACGGATAATAACATTATTACATAGTGATAATACCATCAAAATCTTCCCAGAAAATGTTTGAGATTTATCTTATAATTAGTTTTGATAGTTAAAATAGTAAAACATGTTAATATAGTGGGAAAGATTGATTCTTTAGATTTTAAATAAACATTTTTCTTCTAGTTTCATGAGTTTAATGTGATATATCAAAATTTTTCATCATTATATTCTAATAATATTCTTGAAAACATGATGATATGAATGTAATTTAATAATTTATTTTAAATTCTATCATGTCTTTTTTATGAATTTTAGGGTAAGATAAGATTTTATTAAGTACAATCTGGGTAAATTACGACAGAAAATGCATATGTTGCTAGTACCAAATAATAAATATACGATTAAATGCATTAATGATGAAATATATTTTTTTAAATTCTCCAACTCGTTTGATTTTCAAAAAGATGGACAATTAAAGTTTTTGACCCGTAAGATTTGAGTTTGAGAGGTTGAAATTATGTTTACGAACACGCCCGAAAAAAACTGTAATTGAAATGTAGACTTTATAAAATTCTAAGACGGGTAGTTATTTAAATAAAACTGAACACACAGACACACACACCAACATAAATCGCGTAGTATATTATATAAGTTAGCATACAAAAATTCTGTTTTTTTTTGAGAGTTACCAAATTTCAAACACCACATCGTGTTTGCAATAAAACGTTTCATATTTGACCGGTCATTAATTTGTTGACATGAATAAAAATACAAGTTAACATGTATGTATATTACTTTATCTTTGATTGGCTTAATTCGTCAATTTCATCGTTTAATTGTTGAACCATTTCAGTGTTCTTCTTTTTCATTATAGTTAGTTGCATTTCAGAGTTTAATTGATAATCCTCCAACTGTTTCTTTAATTGACTCACTTCTGCTTCTCTTCTTTTATTTATATCAATCTAAATATTACGCATTAAAGTACTTAAAATTAAATCGTTTTAAGCTTAAACTTTAAAATGTTATTTTCCAATTTTTTTCCAATTTTTTTAAAAATAAACCTAAATCAAATATTTAAAAAACATTTTCCATAAGTGTAAAAAGTATTTTCAATTTACTATCCAATGAAAATTTAAGTACGAAATTCGTACTGCTCTAAAAAAACTCATAAACTTCAAATAGCACAAAAAATTAAATTTAGAAATTTAAAAGACGTATTGTAATATTGTAGTTAGTAGACATTACTGAACACACCTATACAGGCATTTTGTTCAATAATTGCATTGTTAAAATTGTTAATTAGCTATAATAAAATTTAGTGGTACAATTGTATCTAACAAATGTAATTGTACATTGTATTGACTACAGAGCCGTTTTAAGACATGGGCAATATGGGCTATAGCCCAGGGTCCCTCATTAAAAAGGGCCCCAAATTAATAAAAGTACTTTACCTTTATATCTTAAAAAAAGGCCCAAATTTATTAAAAAATACTTCATATTTATATCTTAAGTATCAGTTTATAAGTTTTGAAGTGTGGGAATTCAAATAGCTAGAAATAAAATAGAAAAGAATCAAAGTTCTGGTAATTATTGAATTTAAAATATATTCCACAATGTTTATCAT
>LWCA01000822.1:0-16996 GCA_001642005.1 Intoshia linei | reverse complement strand
GTTAAATCCAGCTTCATCTATGAAATATATAGAACTATCGGTTTGTTCAATTAAAAGTTGTTCAAACATGTAGGCAAAATGTATATTAGTTACATATTTCATCATAATTGACCAAACAATAAAGTGCAAAAACTTTTCTGTAAAATGCAAAAACTTTATTGTAATGTGCAAAAACAAATATAAATACCCTGTATATAATATGTATATGTATCTGAAAACTTTAGTAGAATGAAAACTAGAAAAAAATATATATTATAGATAATATGAACATTCAAATTTAATTATATGATTAAATATATGAGTTTAGCTCTCCAATAAGTATTTAGCCCCCCTGGCTGAAAATCCTAGATCCGCTACTGCATGAGATACCATGAGAAATGCACTAGAAATAAACTGGTGAAAATTGTAATTTAATTCAAGTCTCCCTTCCAGAGCTGAACCTACCAAACTCTGGGCCATCCGAATATTAAAAATATATATAAATTACCTGTAAAAGGATTTAAACTAGAAATTCAACACAGAAAATAAATTTAGTTGATATTTAAAAATATAATTTTTAATGCTCAATTTGCCGTAACAAGACCATCATTTTACAAAAATGTCAAATTTCGAACCAAAAAATTGCCTATGACAATAAAGATGAATTGAAGTCTAAATTATAAGGTTCATTATAAAAACATAATTGAATGAATAAAAAAATAAATAATCTAAATTTAAACTTCTACTGGTATTTAGGGATTACATAATGTGTTCAATATTCAGAAATGTAAACATTTTTATGAAACTTGATAAACATATTTAAAATTATATAGTAAATAAATATTTACTATAGATTTCAAAAGCAAATTCAAGAATGGATTTAGTTGTTAAAACTTGTTATATATGTGGCTGGGTACGATTATTATTTATTAAATATTTTGTTCTACTATTAGTCAATTGATCTATTTTTATTTTTGTATACAATGACTAAGTTATCGAGTCAACTAAACGTTATAATTTGTGCATGAATGCTATAGAATCTATAGTATGGATTCTATATATTAATGCGAACCAGTTATTGCCATTGATAAAACTGATGACTATTTTGATTTGTTAGTTAAAAATCCTGGTACATTATTAGAACTCACCTGCATTTATAAACTTTTGAAAAGCGCTAAAAATGACCTACTGCTTAAATATATTTTTCATTCCTGTCATATGATATTTGGCCACGTCAGATAGATTATATACATTATCCAATGTACATAATTACATTGCATAAAATTCAATTTTTTTCTAAATTTCTGATTAAAAAATATATTTATCTAGTTAAAACTTTCAAAATTTCACTTTCATCCAAACGCCCAACTCTAGCTTTGGTTAACTAAATTTTTAATCTGTCATCAATTTTTGTGTAGTTTAATATTATATTTACAAAAATTTAGTACTTGGCTGTGTTATCTGCAATTTATGGAATATGCGTCATTTCAGTGAGCAAACTAAATTCTTCAGAATTTAGTGACGAATTATTAATTGAAAAATTGACGTATTATAGTTATGCACCTGTTCATATGGTAGACAAATACCTATTTTTGATTGATACCGGCTTGATTATTATTCTCAATATGATATCAAGGTAATGTTTGTATATATAGATAAACTAGTACAGGGTTTCTCAACCTTTTTTAAATTTAGCACCCCCGTTAGTCAGATCAATTATTTCCAGCACTCCTGCAAAAATAAAAAATGATACCTTAAAATGAAACTTAAAAATCGTATTTTATTGAGATTTAAAAAGATCACCCTATCGAACAAAATCATTAAATAAACATGGAAGCTGTATTTGATGAGATTTAAATTATATATGATCTCAATTAAACCAATATTTTTCTGGGATATATAAAAGCAACAAAACTATGTAATGAAAAAAATATTTTAGTTTACATAATAAATTTGTGATGAATCATCACTGATGATATAATTAATGATAGTTTGGTTGTTGTTTATCGTAAACAAGTTTATCATATTTGGTTTTGTTTGAGATAAACCAACTTTCATATCGTGTGACAATTTATCTTCCCATCTATATCTACATTTCGATTTTTGATCATATCGTGTGACAATTTATCTTCCCATCTATATCTACATTTCGATTTTTGATCATATCGTGCTCTCTTAATGCGAAAATTTTCAATAAATCTATTTTCATCATTTTGATGTTTTTCTAGTCGTCTTGAGAGACAAGGTTTAAGATTGGAATTACACATTATAAAATGAACATTTTAATAATCTGTGACATTATTAAAACTGACTAAAGTAACCGGAGAAGAATGTGAATTTAAGAAATTTTTATTGCCAATACAATAAGCTGGTTCAAATTTGCACTATGGAAAGCACTCAAGTAAGCATATAGAAATTTAATAACTTGTATCTATCGATTTTCAAATTTAATTTAAATTTAAATTTACTTTTTGAATTTTTTCACTGTTCAATAAACTAATTTTGTTAATCATAACCTGGTAAACAGATTCATAAATCATAAATCATAAATGATTGTACCTTACAATTTGTAGGAACTATACATTTTATAATCAAGCTTATTTTTGTTAAGTGTTTTCTTTACTATTTTTGGGTTTAGATTTTTAATAATTTTAAAATTTTATTTTTTTAACTTATTTTCTGATCTTATAAAATCTTACTTAAAAATGCTAATATTCACTATTATCAATCCTTTAAACGGATAGTTACTTAACTTGTTTTACATAGATTAACTATTTCATATCACGTTTTAATTTTAAGACAATTAATCTCACTTAATTTAATTTTTTTAACATTTTAAAATTTCAAAAACAATCTTGTTATTCCATTTTATTTATTTAATTTATTAGAAAATTATGGTGAATTTACCAACATTGTAATAAATATAAAAATAATAATAATAAACTGTTGTACTTGAAGTGATTTTAAATTTTTTGAAAATGAAAAATTGCGCAGCAATGAAAAAGACCGAAGAAATCAATTTATGACATTTTTACCCATATTTCTATATTGGAAATGTGTAGACGTTCAATGCTTATTTTTTTGAAATTGTCAGATAAATATTGAAATTTTATATTTTAATTGTAATCCAAACATTTGAAAAATATTGATTAATAATTATTATAATATATTAAAAGTTATATTTACCGGGAATGCTAAATTCTGGGTTCAAATTTTTTGTTTTAATAAAATAGTTTCGAAATAAAAAAATAAATACTAAATATAAAAATGTGCTTTTTTGACCGTGAAAGCGTTATTTTGTCAGATTGAAATGTTTTGTGTGTTTTTTTTAACTGAATATAAATATCACGAATAATTTTTTTGGAAATTCTACTTTGAAAAAAGTAGAACTGTTTTCATTTTTACAAAAAAGGAAAATTTGTGGTTTTGCCGTGAAGATATAAGATTTTTAATTTAAAATTATCATAATGTAGATCATTTTAAATTATTTATCAGATTGTGTATTTTTTTATAATTCTAAGACTCGTTTGAATTTAAAAAAAAAGTATAATTGGTGTTTTTGGCCTTGAAGGACTCAATGTCGGAAAATAAAATTTGAGATAAAACACCACCATCGAAATACACTATTAAAATTGAGTATTCTTAAAAATCTACGCATATCACTTTCTTAAATAAATAATATAATAATAATAATGGTATCAAATAAATAGAAAAATAAATGAATAAACGGACATAAATTTTTAACTAAATTACTTTATACATTTAAGGATATGGAAACTTTCCCTGTCGCTGGTTTAAGCCACATTTTGCATTTATTTAATTATCTATAATAATTTCAATTTAGTCTAGCATTGCTCAGTAGATCAAAGTATATGTTGTGTTTTGTAAAAACTCGTATATAATATTTTCATATAATTTTAGGTTATCACAATTCTTTTTACAAATCTTATCACAATAGTGGTATTTATGAGTGTATTTTATCTTAATGTGGTAAGTTGACATAAAATTTCAAAAAATTTATATACAACACATCAACAACAACGGTTCATAATTGGGATTCCCATATCGCGATAATATCCTTCAATATTTTAAATTAAATCTGAGTTTATTAACATTTATCAAAAAAACTTTAATGCATAGAATTAAAAAAAATAAAATTTTTAGACATTTTTTACCTCTAATTCGTTTATCATATATTTACATCTTAAAACTTTACAATTTTCCGGTCTAAAATGGATTTTACCCTTTTATTGCAATTATTTTGAAAATTAGCTAAACCTAATCGTATTGTAAAACATTTTATCATTCTATCATAGAAAAATTTGTTTTCTATTTTTCAATGGGTCTTTTACATACATAGTGATTTTGGTCGCAAAGCATACACTAAGCTTGTATATGTCGTATAGAATGTGTAAAACCGTGAAATGTAAACATTATATTGGTTAGCCGTAGTATCATAACCGTTTTAAGGCATGAGCAATATGGGCTGTAGCCCAGGACCACTAATTAAAAAAGGATTCCAAATTAATAAAAGTACCTCACATTTATATCTTGAGAAACAGTTTATAAGTTTTGAAGTGTGGGAATAGAAATAGCTTTAATTTTGGGTTTTAGATTTTTTTTTGAACCAAACTTTCAAGAGGGGTTTCTTAGAAATTTGTTTTAACCAAACTTTCAAGGGTGGTTTTTAAGTTTTTTTTTTAACCAAAAACTAAGATAAAGTTTTTAAGATTTTTTGTAACCAAACTGTAAGGTTGTCTTTAAGTTTCGTTCAAAAAAACTTAAAAACCCCTCTTGAAAGTTCTGTTCAAAAAAAATTCTGAAAAGCCTTAAAAAGTTTGGTTTAAAAAAAATTATAAAAGAACCACCCTTAAAGTTTGGTTAAAAAAAAATTTCTAAAACCCAAAATTAAACTAAAATAAATATATAAATGAAAGTTTTACACATTTCATAGTAGTACACATTCTATGCAACATATATATAATATATCTGATGCTGAAGCAGATTGGGAGTACAAAATGTATAAGGTTCGAATATTACAGATGCATTTTGAAAATAATGTAAATTAAAAATATACATGTAGTAGAAAAACAAGGCTGTGGCAATTTTAACGTATCCATGTGATATTAAGTACAATGTGAATTGATGTTGTTTATATAAAATACTGTTAAATCTGTTTTAATGTAAAAAACATTTAGAGTAATACAGGAGTTCAACTATTTGAAAAAATTTCCAAATTATTGTACTATAGACATCGACATGTTTTAAGTTTATTAGAAAAAGAGGTATGAATTATGAATGTTTCATTTTAATGCAGTTTCGTACATAAAACTGTGAGGTTAGGTTCATGAACTGAAATAATTTGTACAAAATATATATGTATATGTTTAATGTTCGTAGCCTCTTTTAATTTAATTGTTAACATTTATAGTTTGATTGTGAATTTTATCCTTCAATTGAAATTGTTGAATTTAATTACGTCGATCATGTCCAAAAAACTAATTGCTATGAAGTATTGTACAATAAAACCATCCGTGTAAGATTGCTCTTTGGATATTTATCCATGAACTTCATTTCATTGGTATGCTTAATTACTTTATAAACTCAAATTTGTACTTGTACTGTATGATATATACCAGGGGTTCCCAAAGTGGGCGATTTTCAACTGGGGCGATTGGGGGCGATTTAAAAAAATTATAAAGACATAAATAGAAATTTTTTTTAATATATTTTAGTATAGTAAAATTGATGCGGTACCATATTTAAAATATAGTTCTTGTCAATGTTCATTGAATGTTTTATTATAACATTTTAATTATTAATTTCACTGTGTAGTCGAAAAACGATTTTAGATGTATAGAGTGGAGCGTTGATAAATTTTTTGGTTACTAAAACTTCCACTGTGGCCTGAAAAAATGTATATAAGAAAATTCATGTTTGTAAAAAGTTTGTTTGTTTAAGTAATTACCGTCAATTTGAAGTTCACATTCCAAACTGCATATGCAGTTTTCGAGTCTTAACCCTTTCACTGTCTAATACTGTTATGATGCATTACAACACGCCTGGAATTTATGTTTTAATTTAAAGTTGTATTTTTTATAAATTACTTATGTGAAAATGTATGAAAATAAAAGAATAAAGTTTTTCAAAATTATGCTGTGTATATCATAGAATACACAGACAGTGAAAGGGTTAAAGTGTTAAAATATATATAATTTTTAATTTTTTAATTATTAAATATCGATTTCGGATATAAGTTGAATCAAAAAAAAATTGGTTATTTATTGAATAAATTTTAAATATATATATAATATACATTGTATATACGACATAGTCGAAAAATTTTTTTGGCGGCGTTGAGAAAATATACTGATAAAATGATTTTGGGAACCCCCGATATATACTATTAAATAATATTTGTTAGTTTACCAAAATTTTTAGGTTTTTATTCAGGCTAATGAAATTTTTATTTAATTATATTCATAATTTGTGGTACGAGCATTTATGGTTCGTATCGAGTTAGGAAAACACGAATACGGTTAATGTTATTGGTATTAATGTTCAAAAGGACAAAGAAAATATTTTAAATGTTTAATATAATTATATTGTATATTATAATCCTTATTATTTCAATATCCATTATATTATTATTATAATATTAATATAAACTTATTGAAAATTTTTAGGTATTTATAATGTTTGGATTAAGCAAATATACAATTAATGTAAAAGACCTAAATGTAAAATATATAGAATTATAGATTAAATATATAATTTGTAACTATATTATAATTTATAATTAATTAAATGTGCTAAATTTAAATTTTTTAAACTTTTATATGTTAAAACTATAATTTTCGTATAAATTACAAATCGAAAGCTTTTATTGTCGAAAGTCGAGATAATTAAAGTAAATTCTAGGGCTGTTTTTATTAAAAAAAGAAGGGTAATTTGGGGTTTCGGCCTTGAAGGTATAATTTTTTTAAATTTAAATTTATGATAATTTTTATGATTTTAAAATCAGTATCAGCGTATGTATTTTTTTTAAATTCTTCAATTCGTTTGATTTTCAAAAAAAAGGACAATTGGGGTTTTTGGCCCGTAAGATGTGAGTTTGGGATGTTGAAATTTATTTTGCGATTCCCCCGAAAAAAACTGTAATTGAAATGTGAACTTTATAAAATTCTAAGACGGGTAGTTATTTAGATAAAGTGGAACACACACACACAGACACAAGCAAAAATAGCGTAGCATATTATATTATGCTACGTATTGTATTTATATAATACATTATATAATGTAATATTATAATTATATAAGTAAGGATTGCATACGTATTTGGCAAAGTGCAAAATGAAAGGACTCAATTTCTAAAAGTGAAATTTGCGATAAAAATGATAAATATGAAATTTTTAAAACTCGACTATACTTACTTTCTGAACAATTTTGTAAATAAACTGAAAAAAATAAATATATAAACCTAGAGAAAATTTTTAGCTATATTACTTTATATATGTAAGGATTGTTGTTTTTGAATTTTTAATATCATTAGGACTATCATGATTGTCAAAATTCAAAATTTACACCTTCCTTCTCATCGTGAATAGAAGATTGGTTTGATCGTATTATATCCAAACTGAAATTATATTGCAGAACTCTACTCTGTAATACAGATTGTATTAACGTATGTATACAATTTATACTATATATTGTATATATATCATACTAGTTTGACTATTATGTACAACGTACAAACAGCACCTAACTCTGCCGAGGACACATTTTTATTCTACTATAAATTAAATTCATGTTGAAAATCTAACTTAAAAATCCTACTATTCACTATTATCAATCTTTTAAAGGAATGGTTCCCAAACTTGTTTATTTACAGACACTTTTGTGAATGTACATTTCCACATGATGAAATAACGAAATTGAAAGCGGCTCAATCGCATATAACATTAAACACAATTTAATACAATAAATAGCATTATTTCTGCGCAAGATATTAATTCGGATACAAAGGTAGTTTTAGTAAATGCTATTTATTTGAATCATTTTCAATGAATAAAGTTGCACAGATTTTGTTGTAGAATATAGCTTGTTACAAATAAAAAAATTAATTATTTTAATAATTATTTAGAAATTTGATATTTGAAATCATTAACGGTGTTGTTATATACATTAAGGCAGTCGTTCTTAACCTATGCATAATTAATTTTTTGGTACACAGAGCTATTTTCAATTTTTTTAATACAATACAATAAAACATTAGTTAAATATTAATTATTCATTAATTTTTTTACTACAAAATTTTTTTCTGTATAAGTTAAATTATCATTTAACTCCATTATTAAATTAACTTTAGTCCTGAAATTAGTCAAAATGAATTTAAAAAAACAAACCATTTTTATTATTTGGACATTACATATTCAATTAACTAATTTTTGTTTATATAATCAATGATAATATGATTAATAATCATATTAGATTGTCATTATATGAATAAATTGAATATTTTCAGAAAAAAATATAATAATGTAATTTATTAATAATAATTTCAATTAACAATAAATTTAAATATCTTCATTATTTATTGAAATTTGTGTAAATTAAGATATATTGCTGTATTGAAAACCAGAAAATTTAAACATGATAATTGTGTTTGGTCAATTTCATAAATTATTTTTATTTTTATCGTTTTCTCGGATTGCAGCTTCGAATAATGCTGTTTGATATTCAATGTAATCTGAAAATGATGCATCGATCAAGCGAGATATTTCTGCTAGGATCATTTGTTGTTGGTGCCTTTGAGTTGTCTCTTTATTGTTTTGGGTTTGAACTGTTTCATTATCATCACGTTGATCTTATTTTGGTAACCGTTCTATATTATTAAAGCTATATTGATCCATGGATTGGCACATTATAAATAAATATAAACATTTTTATTGGAGTCAAATTTTGATGCAAACGCAAATGAATATATCAAGAAATGAAAATAAATAATTATTGTGAATAGTAGTAATAATAGTCAATCGTATACATTGACAGACTCTATTTTACAGTTGTTTCGGATTTCATTGAAAATGTCAAATAAATGAAGAATCGCGTCATCTTTTAAGTTAAAAGTATTATTTATCAGCAAATGAGAATTTATAATAGCACATAATAGATTAGTCAAAATATTAACAATAATGATTATATAAATGCAATTTTATTTAGGCATTTAAATCATATTAATGATTGTATTCATCATTATTTTTCAGATTTAGTTTTACTAAATTTCATTGTTTTAAATAAGTAGTAAATTTATTTCAATTCACAAATGTCGTTCCAATAAATAATTTAAAATAGAATTACAATAAATATTATAATTATTAAATTTACATGAAAGAATTTTTTTATATTTTGACTAATACATTCTACATGATGTATGTAGTTTGATTCTTGTGTTCGACGTAAAATGGTATACTAAATTTTTTTGATAATATTTGAAGTGGAAATACAATCAATACTTATATTACATAGATTTATAGAGTTACACAGATTGTGTTGTAGAATACAGCTTGTTACGAATAAAAAAATTAATTCTTTTAATAATTATCTAGAAATTTCAAATCTGAAATCATTATAGGTGTTGTTATATGCATTAAGGCAGTGGTTCTTAACCGTGTGCATAATCAAATTTTTATAAATAAACAAAATCATAATCAAATATGTTGAATCGCATAAAAAATTAAACTATAATTATAGTTGGAAGAAATTGATTTGCGTGAGTTTTTTTAGTGAAAAGTATTTCGTGAAGATGTATTAATTGGACCCCACTACCCTAATGATTTAAATTTATGTATATAACATTCATTAATTATCCATTGGTAAAATTTTTAATTAATAGTGGATACAATGACACTCTATTTTACTGTTATTTCAAATTTCATTGAAGTGTCAAATAGATGAAATAATCGCGTCATCTTTTATGTTAAAATTATTATTTATCAGCTCATAAGAATTTATAATAGCACATAATAGAGTAGACATTCATTAAATATAAATCGAAACCGCAAATAAATAATTATTGTGAATAGTCAATATTATATTAAAATATATCATACATTATGTATATGACACTTTGTTTATTTTACATAATTATAATTGGTGTACTATAAAAATATGCATATTGTTTTGTTATGGTATTTAAAATTATTATTGTAGGTGCTAGAATTATAATATTTATTGATCATAGAAAGCTTATGTTTAAACTAATAGAGGATACATTGAACAGACTCTGTTTTACTGTTTTTTCGGATTTCATTGAAAATGTCAAATATATAAAAAATTGCGTTATATTTTAAGTTAAAATTATTACAATTGTTTCAGGTGGAATCGTCGTATCACATTACTTTTTACTTTAAAGTTAATGATTCCATATTAATTTTGTTTTGCTAACATTTGCATAAAGAATTGTTATTCCATTTTTTAAATTTTATTAGACAGAATGTGTGTATAATATTAAAAATAAAGTAAAAACAGTCCAATTTTATTAGACAAAATGTGTGTATAATATTAAAAATAAAGTAAAAACAGTCCAATCCTAAAAATTGTCATAAATATCATAAGTTCCAGAAAAAATAAAATTTTTCCATCAAATCACCAGTATATGATATTATAATTTATATCGTTAACGCGTGCGTGTTGATTTTAGGTAGAATGTTAAAATTAAAACGATATCGCACAATGTATATTAATTGTTATAACGGTTTTTCAATTAATAGTGGATACATTGACAGTCACTGTTTACCGTTGTTTCTGATTTCATTGATGCGTCAAATAGATGAAATAATCGCGTCATTTTTTTTGTTAAAATTATTATTTATCAGCAAATAAGAATTTAAAATAGCACATATGAAGTAGACATATTCATTACTATAAATCGAAACCATACCAAACAATGAAATGTTATTAGTCATTAGTACTTGAAACAATTATAATATTTATTGGGTCATTTGTTAATCCAAAAATGTGGCAATTAAATAATGATGTAAATATCAAATACCGACACGCCTAGTTGTAATTAATAAACATAATGAAATTATTTTATTTTCATAAATTTTAAACTACACGAACTTGATTATTAAAAATGTTATCACCATCTTCAAATTATATTACCATGGACCAATATCTGGAAACTCACCTTAACATGTTGAATGTGGAGAATTTTACCCAAAAAAAAAAAAATACAAAAACGAGCCTAAAAGAAAAATTTTAATAAATTGGATATCTGTAGATTTTGAAATGATTGGCGAAATAGATCGAAAAAAATGGACATTTTCTCAAATCTACATTAGAACCTGTCGAAATATCGACTGAACATATACCAAATGAAAAGTTTAATCGTATTATCAAAAAATCGGATTCAAAAAACTACATAATTTCAATTTTGAATTTTTATCAAGATTTAAAAAACTTTAATTATTTAAATCTCAAATTAGTACAAAACAAAACTCAATATAAAAATAAAATACATGCCTTACACACATTTGCAAACAAAGAATTTTCATTCATCTTAAGAAGAATACTATTAGGTGATATAAAATTTAATTTAAAGGCTAGTTTCATTTTTCCAAATGATATGAGCATTAGAAGAATTGGTCAGTTGAATAAATTGCAACAACTTGCTGTAAAGACGGCAATGTTATCACCGCTCACACAGATTCAAGGACCGCCTGGGACGGGAAAAAATTTGACCAGCGCCACCATAATTTGCAATTTAAATTGCTATCTGTTAGCTATTTTTGTATGTGCACCTTCAAATGCTGCAGTAAACAATCTTGCAGATAAATTAGACCAAGCTGGCTTCAGCGTTATACGATTATTCTTAAAACAATCAATATAAACTTCACACGTGAAGCATTTGTCTTTGGATTGCAAAGTGTTTAAAAAATATCCAGATTTATTCATATTTCATTATATACTCAAAAATAGTAAATTAAAATGCAGAATTGATTAAATGGCAAGATTCGTTCCACACAAAACTCGAAGAAAAAAGGCAGGAAATATTAAACACCACAAAAATAATCTGTGTTATGTGCGATAATGCTGCGAATAGACTTTTGAATAACAAAATATTTCTATCAGTTATAATCGACAAAGCTACTTTAGGCACCGAAACGGATTGTCTCATTCCCATGATGAGAGGCTGTCATCGGCTAATATTAGTCGGTGATCAGCATCAACTGCAGCCAATATTAAAAAATAAATGTTTAGTAAAATCAGGAAAATGCATTTAAATGTTTGAGCGACTAATCACTACTGTAATTAAGCTAATTTTATTATACACTTAATACAGAATGCATCCTAGTTTATGCGTTTTCTCTTCCAAAGCGTTTTATGACAATAAACTATTAAGTAATATAACAGAAGAAGATAGAATGGATAAATTTGAATGGTTCAATAAAAAGTTGCCAATCATGTTTTAAAATACTGTCGGAACTGAAAAAAACGAAAACAATTCGTTTGTAAACATGTTGGAAGTTGATAATATTCTTACTGTGTTAAATAATTTGTTCAAAAGTGAAATATCCTCGATTCTAATTGGTATAATTACTCCATACAAATCGCAAATAACAAAAATTGTCAAACGTGTCAGCAATAAATGGAATGATTCGGTAATCTATTTTAAAATTTTATTTTATCATATTAGAATATTGAAATTGGTTCAGTGGATTCATTTCAAGGTAGAGAAAAAGACTACATCATTTTCCGTGGTGTTAGATCTAATGATGACAATAAAATCGGCTTCTTATCAAATTATAGAAGATTGAATGTAGCTATTACTAATGCAAAGTAATTGATTTTATCTAATTTTAAATTGTAAATCAAAATTTGATTTTATTAAAAAATGTTACAATTATTGTATTTTTATTTTAGATTTGGACAGACAATTCAACAATTTAAAATTATCAACAATTAAATTTCCATCAAATATCATCACCCAAAAAAATCACGTTTAACAAGTATAATACTATTAATTAATATATAACTAATTTTAGGATAACGATACAAGTTATAGTAAAGATATGAATATTCTAACCAACCGATAATATATATCTACGATATAATTTGTAAATATCAATAATATAACTTTATACACAATGGTTTACGTTTTGTACCTGTATTTGTATTACAATTGTAATTGTAATACAATAAAAAATTTAAAAAATAATTTCAAATTCTTAAATTAATGTAACATTTTAGTTTCAAAAATTTAGTAATTTTTGTATGATATTACCTTGTATGTGTATAATATGATTATATTCGCCAATATTTGAGGTGTAATTTTTTCAAAGACAGGGTAATTTCCTAATTTTATTTATTTATAACAAACAAGGATAAATACATAATGACCAGAATACGTTAAGTAATAATATAACAAAATTGAAATAATCAAATTTTAATATTGATATATCCAAAACTGTTTACTTTAAATTATCCACAAAAGCACTGAAAAGAATCATTCTACTTTCGCCATATGTGAGATAAGCTGAGAAAGAAGAATCCATTTTGATAACCACTGGTTTTGGAGCCAAAAATAAAAATATCATTCCATTTGCGACCATTATAGCAACAGTGGCGGCAGCGGCCGTAGTACAAACCTTATCGACATCCATATTGGCAACAAGTATAATTTTTTCAACTTTCAATTTTTTATCTGTCAATTCTGAAAAATCTGCATCTTGACGGAAAATATTTTTAATATTCATAGATTCAAATATTTGTTTCAAATCTAATTTGCTGGATATTAAAAATTTAGGTAAAAAGAAATTTATTGGACCAACTTGTCCTTGTGCATAGAAATTATTGATTACTTTCTCAGAATTTTTAATATTTTTACCATCAAAACGTTTCACAACTATTAAATTCAAATTTTTGACCTTGTAAGGGATTTGAACAATTTGCATTTCTTTATTAATTAAATATATATAGGTAGTCTCTGGCAGTACATTGTGTCAACTTTTGAAACTTTATTCATTGAAAATAACTTGAAGTCTCTTTTTTTGGGTGTACTTTTTATTAAAACTGACCATATAAGCTGCTTTCAAATAAACAGCATTTACTACAACTACATTTGTATCCGACTAATCTCTTCCGCAAAAATAATGTTATTTATTCGATTGTGTGTAACTTTACTAATAAACATTATTTATAGTGTTTGCAGCATTAGAACTTTGATGAAAATTGATGGATTGTATTGAATTTTGAGTGACACCCAAATATTATGAAATATTATTTTTTACGATGAATCCATTTGCAATAAATAATTTTTTTTAAATTCAAATTCAAAATATTTTTTACTTATATGCGATTGAGCCGCTTTCAAATTCGTTATTTCATTATGTTTAAATGTACCTTCACGAAAGTGTCCGTAACTTTTTAATTCATTTCTATGACTCTCTGGCATTGCATGGAATAACATTTTTAATATAACTTTTATTGACGGTGGAGAAATTACCACATTTTTTTTCATCTTGCCACCGTTTACTAATGATACTTTCCATAATAGTATACTGAAAAAATTTGGTTGTGATACATATATATATTCGTTGAAATTGTTAGACTTATCAGTCCAAAAAGTAAAAATATTAATTTCGTCATTTAATATTGTGAAATGTGTTATGTAAAGAAGGATTTGTATTTAAATATTCCTTTTTAATAATACAAATGTTTTTATTTATCTTAAATTCTATAAATACGTACCGTCTATAAGTATGTACACTTTACATTGTACAGTACATAAACGTATATAGTATATATGTATATACAATGCGTATTACAGAATAGAGTGGTGCAATATTATCTGAGTTTAGAATTAATACAATCAAGCCAAAATTCCATTGACGGTGAAGGAAAGAATTAAATTAAATAATTAAATAATTAAATTATTTATTAAGAATAATATATATTGCATAATTGTCAATTTAATAATTTTAGTATAATTTAATCATACTTACTTATATAATATTTTATGCAATATTTGTTTGTTATTGGTGTTACCGTTTATTTCAATAAATACCTGTCTTAAAATATTATAAAGTCTACATTTCAATTACATTTTTGCCAGGGGTGCTAGGAAAATAAATTTCAATTTCCCAACTCATATCTTACGGGTCAAAGAACCCAATGGTCCTGTTTTTAAAAATCAAACCAGTTCGAGAATTTATAACAATATATACTCTGATACGGATTTTATAATAATAAATATTGTCATAACTTTAAATTTAAAAAAATATATCTTCAGGGCCAAAACCACAAATTACTTCTTTTTTGTAATGAAAACAGTCCCATAATTTATCTGAATAATTAATAATATTTGTCTAATATTTGTTTTATATTGTTTAATAATATATCTGAATAAATATTATCATAATTAATCTGAATATGTGACGCCTTCACGGTCAAAAAAGCATTTTACTATTCATATAGTTTTTTGCCGAAATATTTTATTAAAACAAAAAATGTGAAATAATTAACTGTCCGAAAATTAAAAAAATATATTATTCTGATAGAACTTATTCCAGTTGATATAAAAACAAAATTTCAACCTCAGAAATCTATGCATTTCCGGTTCAAAATAATTTTGTATTAATTTTCAAATATTATTTTTCAAATATTGCGATTAAAATAAAAATTGAAAATGTAAATATTGATCCTACAATATTAAAAAAATGTGCATTGAACGTCTACACATTTCGAATAAAGAAATATGTGTGAAAATCTATATAATTTATTCCTATGGATTTTTTTTCATTGCCACGCAATTTTTCAATCTCAAATTATCATTTTAAAAAAATTGTGTTAAAATGTAATTTAAAACTACAACAACGATTACTTACAGTAATACAACTTTGTTATTATTATTTTCATATTTATTACAATCCTGAGCAATATTGGTAAAATTTACCTGAAATAGGTTTATAAAATGCTGATTCTGTTAATTATTGATGCATAATTGGTATTTTTAAGTATTTATTAAATTTGTAATGAATATACATTATCACATTGAAAATGATAAAATAGGTTTTTATAATTTTATTTATTCTGGAATTTATGCTATTTATGACAATTTTAAGGATTAAACTGTTTTTACTTTATCTTTAGTATTATATATACATTTTGTCTAATAAATTTAAAAAATGGAATAAACATTTTTTACGCAAATATTAACAAAACAAAATTAAGATGTATTAATTCACTTTAAAGTAAATAGTAACACAACTGAAACAAGTTTGTGAAACACTCCTTTAAAGTATTGATAATAGTGAATAGTACGATTTTTAAGTAAAATGATCAACGCGAATTTATTTTTTTGGTAGAATAAAAATGTGCCCTTGGCAAAAGCTATGTTCTGTTTCTATGTATTACATAATAGTCAACTTAGTATAGTTATATGAAATTAACGATACAGCTTTAAAATAAATAATAATGTGTAAATCATAAAAATACTGAGTAAAATATTGTTGCATTTATTATGAATTTATTATTTATTATTTTATTATTAATAATTATATCAGATAAAATATTATTGTTATTTAAGTTGAAACAAAATAAAAAAGTTGTAAAACGTAAAAACGATAAAAAGTTGCATTTAAGAAGTGTTTATGTATAATTCAAAACATATTTGTGAATAATATAAGTTATGATGAAATTTCTTTTTATTGAAACAAAATGATTTATACATCTAAAACCATAGTTAATATTAACCTTAACGGTACGTAAATACTTAAACTGGAAAAACGTCTGTAATACTTTTAAATCTAAAGTAGAGATCAATATTAGTGAAACGCTAAAATCGACAAAACAAAAATAAAATTAAAAAGTGAACATGTAAATTAATCGATTTATTTATATTTAATACATTTATACTATAACTATCATTTTTCTTGATAGCTTTAAGAGAAGTTGGTTAAAAAATACATATTACTGGTTCTGATTACATTTCGTCTTTTTGGCTGGTGGAGGT
>LWCA01000109.1:0-53488 GCA_001642005.1 Intoshia linei | reverse complement strand
AATACTCTATTAATTATCCATTTGCATAGTTTAATTTTCTTCATTTAAATTAATGTTTGGTATATTGAATATATATGAATAATGAGTATGATTGACATTCTTGAAGGTAAACAATAGAAAGTTATTTTTTTAGAGAAAAAAAATTTCATTAAATATTTTGAATTTTCAAATGGTACGAAATAAAAACATAAAAAATACTTGGAAAAAATGAAAACTAATCGATTGAAGTTAACAAGATTCAAATTAAAGTTGTAGACAAAAAAAATTTTTTAAAGTTACTAAAAATCAGTCGTTAGGTTATTTAAAAAATTGCCCTATTCATGACCCTTTAACTTAAACAAGTTATGTATGACTAAAATAACCTCATCTTTTTTCATAATATTGGCAATGTTCAAATTGTTTTTGGAATAAAAATAAACTTTTTCGATAGGGTCCTCGTTACCGCTACCATAATCAGTTCGAACAAACTAAATATATATGACATACAAATACATTTTAAAATTAAACCCAAATGATGAGATTGTCGTTGTTGATTGTAGCATCATTGCATCTGTCAATTATGATTGATTTGATATTCTATTTTATCATACAGTAAGTTTATAAGTTATAACATCAAATATCCATTAAAAATTAAAGAATTGTAATGAATTACTAGAGAAAGTTCTTTTCTCACCTATCAATCTGGCCTTTTAATCTTAGAAAAGTATTTTAACCTGACACTAAATATTTTTAGTTTCCTTAAGTATAAAATTTTTGTATAAAATCGTTTTAAAACACCCAAACTTTAAATCAGGGGTTCATGATAAAATAAAATTACTAACTTTAAAATTAAAACTCACTGTCAATTTTTGATCTTCATTGTTCAACCATTCATAAACAAATTTATAGATTTGACGATTTTCCAAATTCTCAAAAATTTGTCTGGCTGGAGCGAGGTTTACATTATCTGACCATCTTATAATATCATAAACCGCATCATTGACTTTAGTATATGCATAAGGATCGTCGATCGTATCACATAATTTTAATTTGTCCCTAAAAATGAGTACAATATAAAAATAATATACAACTACCCATCTAAATTAGTAAATGTTAAAAAATTATTTGCCAATTTAAGAGATTCAATATACCTAAAATACATTAAATTCAAACTTATAAAAATTACATAACGTCGACAACATTGGCAATTCTGTGATGGTAAATGTGGAAATTTAAATAATTACGAGTGTTAAATAATCCATACAGATCATGAAACATCTAAAAATTTTTTTTTAGAATATATCGTTGCTATTTGTAATTACCTTATCCCTATAACATAAATGGCAAGTTCCATTAATATCAACGACTCTTGAAAATTTGATAAATCTTTTATAATCAAAACCACATTTAAGTCCAACATAATAAGAATCACGTAAAATGTAATCAAATTTGTCTACGTCGACTCCAGTCGTTTTATTTGAGACAATCTAATATTCAATTATAAATTACTATTTTTCTGATTCCCTCATGTTATGCAAAAATAAATTAAAGTGTCGAGCAAAACAAAAAATATCTCGAAACATGATGTGAATAATCAAACCTCGTACATAAAATACTTGCTTGGTGGTAAACTAGTAGTTTCTTGTGGATGAATCAATTCAAAAATAAAATTTTGTGCAACATTGTCAATACTGTATTCTTTTAGTAATCGTTGAACACGATCATTTGTATTAAAAACATATTTGAGCATTTTGATGGACATTTCTTCATGCTAATGAAAAATTAATCATAACAAATAAAATTAAGATATACCGACGCCTTTTATAAGGACGTGCTAAAATTCAAAATTTTCTATTTAAGTGAACTTAAGGTAGGGATTTTAAAAAAGAGATTGAGGTTATAAGAGAATTACGGGGTAGTAACGATAAAAATTGAGTTATTTTTTAGAAAGGGTTGTCAAATTGGTTTATATGGAAAACCCCCGCCTAATAAAAAATGTATTTTTTTAGAAATTCATATATTGAAACTGGGGTCCACCCATATCACAAAAAAAGTTTGGCGACTCTTTTCATCGCTATATACTCCTTTACCTCTTTAATAGTGAAAGTTTTTGCATTCCACAATCCCTCTAAAACCCTATTATTTTTATCATTTTCTTAATACATTATTAATCTATGTCATAATAATTTTAATAACATGCACACTTTACTCTCAGAAAACAGTCAAGTATTAAGATAAAAAATGCATACTCAGAAACATGTAAATCATATAATCAGGAATGGCTCAAATGCTGATAACAAAGACAGCGCTGCTGTCATTGTCAAAACAACATCCGCTGTTAACAACTATTTTAACAGCATTCAAAAATGAAGTGTTTTTAATGTTTAGAGACCATATTTATGTTAAAAAGGTACATATCATGAAAAATTGCATTTTTAGTTATAATTGATCTTATAAAATTATTACTACTAATATTTATTCTAAAATTACTGAATTTCATTAAAAAAATGCGTTGATGTCAATTTTAATAAATTACAATAATACAATATAATTTAATCTAAAAAAATTTACTGAGACACTCATAAACATGTTTGTAATTATACAGTCAAAATCTCATTTAACAAATATCTCATTTTAACGAACGTCGAAAATTCATAAACTCTGTTAATATTATAGGTCAATATAAATAGATTGATCGTAATCTATGGTTATTTTTACATTTCCAATATTTTCGTTAAAATCATTTAACGAATGTGCCATTTTAATGTTTTGCCATTTTCGTTAAATGAGATTTTGCCTGTATCTAACAAATAAAGTGTTGTGTAAAGTTTATGTAGATAAGTTTGGTCGATAATTAGAATAAATTTGTCTGTTTAGAAAAATCTCGCTCTACTGATGCTTTCGATATTGACATTTTTAATATTAAGTAAACCAACGTCCGATGCAAAGGAAATTCATTTAAATTAATATTCATATCCAACAATTTTAAATGTATCAGTTGACTACCTTCTTTTTCAAAATATATATGCTTGGAAATGGGAACGACAGAAGTTACCCTTTTTTTAAAGAACAGTTCCTGATCTTCTACATATATAAATAATGATTGACTTTGTGGAATTATATGTCCTATCAGATGAGAAACCAGAGATAATATTACAGTAATAAAACGTTGTTAAATAATCCGTGTTGATGATGAATAATGAATCGATAATTTCGAGTATTATTCAATAACTTGGTGTATGAAAAATAATTTACTCTTATTTATATATTACAAAAAAAATTGCTGTTTATTTTAGTTGTTAACAGCTGTACTCGATGCTGTTGAAATAAACATCATTCGCTGTTAAAACAAACAAAACAGTACTGCTGTTTCCATCCCTGCATATAATAGTATAAATGTATTTGTATATCATTAGTATCAAGATTCATGGACAAACCTTCCAATATTTCGATTTATCTACAACTTTTTCGAATAAATGAGAAAATGGTCCATGTCCTATAATTAATACAAATTATTAACATTTTAAATTAAATTTTAATAGAGATGCGCAATGCCGTACAAATACAGGAATAAAAATTCAGAAACCTATAAAATACTCATTTTCTAAATTTCTATTTTGTCGGATGACACGAAACACAATTTGAGTAATACAGGCTAACTCTTTTATAACGAAATTCCTCGTTAACGGAAAAAAATTTCTGATTGACGGACTGAATTTTTCTAAAGTATAAAAATTCCGTTAAATTTTAACTTAAAATGACTATCATCATAATTATACTAAAACTTTTTCGGTTCAAATTAAAAGCTTTAGATACGTAAAAGATTTCATTTTTTTCTATACATAAAGGTTTAAATAGTGTACGGACCCCCATTTCCATATTTATTTTTTTAGCTTCAAGGGGAAACATGAAATATAAAAAACATTAATAAAAAAATTAAAGGTTTTTTATCATATTATTTAGTAAAATCGTTTTTTCAAAAAATATTGGAAAAAAAATTTTTTTATTGAGAATTGATAAAATTTCATTTTTTATTTTGGAAGTTATTACTCATAAGATTTAGTATAATCGGATTTTTCAAAATAATATTAAAAAAAGAGAACATTTCTCTTAAGCGCTGGTAATATTGGAGTTTTATTTTGGGTTGGAATAAGAGGTTTTTCTCATAACATTTGGTAAATTGTGTTTTTCAAAAAAATATTGGAAAAACATTATTTTTCCCTTAGGGATTGGTAAAATTGGATTTTTTATTAAATTTTATTAATGGTGGGATAAAAGTACGATAAAAAAATAATAATAATTTGAAATAATAATGTAGCAGTCGTCTAGGCTTTGGAATAATCAAAATCTAGAAACTCTGTCATAAATACTAAAAATTCTCCCATAAAAATAAACAAAAGTTGATCAAAATTTTTCTATATTTTAATTGAATTTCACGGACCCCAGGCATATAATTTTGGTTCCCAATCGGGAACCATAGTTTTAAGGTATACATTATTTATAAAAAATCCTCGTTAACGGAATGAGATTTATTTTCAGGATCAATTATTCCGTTAACGAGGAATTAGCCTGTATAAAGTCAGTAAAATCAAAATTAGTTGCATTTTTTGAGATAAAAATGTTTATAAAAACTATAAAATTATATATAAATACAAATTATACTATTGGGATTCTAATAAATATAATTAATTTATGTCATCATTTTCAGAGAAAGGGTTTATTTTAAAAAAAATATTAATGGTATATTCTGGATTAACTCCAATTTTTTTACGATAGAATTTGGACATCCCTGTAGTGTACTAAAGTAGATGTATCTGTATGATTAATAAAAATAGTTTATTGATTTTTTAATTTTTTAATAGATAATTTTTCAACCCTATTGATTAAAAATCTTCAAAATAATTGGTGGGGCTGCAAGAACATGTTGTTGATGTATTAAACGGTAATAATGCTATTACAGTGTTTAACTTGTGAATTTCAGTAAGTAAGTTAGATACTACAAACAGCGCAGCCCAAAGTATTATATTTTCGATAAAAATTAGAAATTGTGTTCAATATATTGAATTGTAATATGACTGTTACACAACGAAATTTACGAATCTCATAATAATAAAATAATGCTGCCAAGGTACTACTATTTTTCTGTATTATAAAATTATATTTTTTTTTATATTGGTCAAAATTCTGATGGGGCTGCAGCCCTCAATGACGAGCCGTCACTACTCCAAACCAACATTTTAAAAAAAGTGGTCCGTTTTACCTGACCGTAGTGTACACACGGTATGATTAATTTGTCATTCCAAGTACATTTAAAAGCATTGCTACCCTCAGAAAAACAATGATTTACTAATTTATTTGCAAACATTCTGAAATTTCACAATCCCGGTTAATTAAATGCACTTAATTGAGACTTGATAGAAATTTACCAAACAATGTACGAAATGAACGCATCTATAATCAAAATAAAATGAATGTACCTAAATCATGACACAAACCAGCCAACTTTACACACAATTGATCTGTATTAGTGATATTTAACTCTGGTTGATTTTCTCGTAATGATTTAATTTGTAATTCTGCTAGATAAGCAGTACTAAAATGAGTATATAAATCTACTTTAAAGTAATAATACAATATCATTTACGCTAATGAATTCTAACACATGCATATCAAATTAAATGCGCCCAAGCGTTTAATTTGAAATTTTTTTAATTATCAATAAAAAATACCCGAGAGAATGTTCAAAGCGAGAATGAGTAGCACTGTTGTAAACGAAATAGCAAGTTCCCAGCATTTTAATTCTATGTAGTCTTTGAAATTGAGGTGTATCTATAATAGCTATACTCAAAGGGTCCATATCTATGACCCCATGAATGGGATCGTTGAATGTTTTAAAACTGGACGTAATCATCAATATAAAATTGTGGAAATTGGGTTACTATGCTATCAAGAACAAATTTGCAAACATTTAATGAGAAATACAATATTTTACTCAAAATTATTTCCTTTTTTGTTTAATAGTCCAATTGTGTATACGAGAAAAATGTAAACGATAATTAAGGAAAATAAATATGCAAATGAAAATATAATATAAGAGTAAAATAAAAGGATATTCACTTGTAAAGTGTTGATTTCGTTTCGAAGTACTGTCAAACTTTGTTCAATTTCTTGGATTTTTTTGTTTAAATTTTTATGAGAACGGTTTGTCAATTCCAATGCTTTGTTACATGTGTATTCAGCCATGACACCAGCCTACAAAATAATTTAAAAGTCTAACAAAACGCGTAGAATACTGAACACGCTATTGAATTTAAAAAATACCCCCAGCCATAATCCAACTTTGCCATCAAATTCCACATTGGCAGTAACATAAAGACTTTCAGAAAGTTTTATGCGAGATTCACAAGTTTTATTCTAAAAGAAAAAACGAGAAATTAATTAAAAATGTATTTTTAAAAATTTTTAAAGAAATTAAATCTTGAATAAGCAATACTATGCACTAGCAACGATACGAGTTCAAAATAAAAAGTTTAATAGCCCTAAGAATTAAATACCTTGTTCTTTTCAGCAAATTGAATGGCTCCAATGGTTTTAGTCATTGGTTCCAATTGTTCTTTCATTCTATATTAATTTTAAAATAAAATAAATAGATAAAAATCAAGTACTTGTTTCTTTGAGCGGTATATTCATCTTCAATTTTACGACACTTTTGGATAGATAGAGTAATATGAGCTAAAAGATTTTGAACTTCTTCCAATTTGTACTTGATAAGTTCATCGTGAATATTTTCCTTATAAATAAATTTCAATAAAATTATTAATACAGAATAAATGCACATTTTAAAGGCTGTTAATTAACTGTTAATGACTTAATTTTTACAATTACAATTTTATTTTAGTTTATTCATTTTTAAGTGATATGACTAGTAGGGATTATAAAATAAAAATGATTGAAAGGTTAAAAATCATAGAATTGATATTTACTATAAATCGATGAGGTTTGATGTCGGTAGAAATCATCCTAATTGGTATAAATTACAAATATAAAATTTTAAGTTTAAATTTAACAAAACTTTGTTTTTTAAATATTCAACTTTGTATTCTTATGGTTATGTATAATGGCTGCTAGATTGAATTTGTGTTTATTAAATTTCTATTAGCAGGCATAACTGGGGTAATTGCTATTTACTAGTATAAATAACGAAATGGCCGATTCAGATCAAGACAAAGTTAATGAAGCTATTAAGGTTATTTGCAATATACTTATATGTATAATATAACACTACCGAATATTGAATACATTTAACAGGTAAAAATTAGTTTATTAGAATCTGTTAACATGTTAATCTTTCAAAACATTTATTTATTTATGCCACAAATGTGCCTGCTTCAAAATTAGACGGTGGTAGTAATAAAATACCTCAACCACAATAATGTAGCTTTTGGGAACTAAATAAATTTAATACTGATATGATTAATTTTCGCGAAAAAAGTTCTTTCACATCATTAATTTCATAATGTTTGTAAAGTTTTTTTATGGTAATATCTGAAAAAGCGTTTCCCAAATACAGGTAGGGTTCAGGGACCATATAGGGGTCATATTATCAACGTTAAGGGACCGCGATCAATATGTGCATTCATTTTGGTGCCATTTCCGAAAAAATTGGGAGACCTAATTTATTACACGTGTTTTTTGCCAGTTTTTTTTTTAGTTTAATGCATTACATTACATATAATTTAAATTAGTTGCTAGCTGATGTTCACAAAGATACAATTGAAAAAGCGCGTAGAAATATGGCATCATGTACTGGAAGTTTAAGTAAATATTTGTGTTTTTTTTCTTATGAAATATTTCAGCTAGATTCAACGAGATCCGTGGGTTTAATTGAGTCAAATTTTTTTGATATTTTGGGAAATTTGGAAAATTAATCAACTTACTCTTATTAATTTTATCTATATTACCTTTTATAGTTGGAATCTTCCATATAATTATATTATGATATACCTACGTATATAAATTATATGTTTATGTTATGTGTATGTAAATTAGGATGTTTTTATATTAGTTAATTTAGCTATACCTTTGTGTTTTGCCTCATTAGCTAGTACCTACTGGCTTTTAAATATGGGTAATATATATACATTTATTTAATTATTAAGAATATAATTTTATTTAGGTTTTTGGAAACCTAAAAATAAAATTGCTGCGTATATTTGTAATTTTTAATTTTTTAATTATATTTTTATCTAAAATTTCAACTGATTTTGATATTCCTTCAAAATGTTTCCGTACTTGTGTAAATCAACTTATTTTATAGTACAGTGCTTTCCAACAAGTGTACCGTAGGTGAATTATAGATGCGTCGCGAATTTTTGATAATATATTATCCTTTACTTATATAAAATTGAATATATGTGTGTGTTTACCGTTTATTTAAAACATAAACAGTCGTAGAATTTAAAAAGCCAATTTCTAATACAGTTTTTCACATTCAAATTAATGAATCATTTGGCGGCCCCATAATATATGTAAACAAATTTCTTAACACTTACAATCGATTTGACAGAAATATATGCTGGTTTGCTGGAATAGACTGAACAAAAATGTGGATCCAAATGTTTTAACATTATTAAAATAACTTTTACAAAATTTACAATTGAATTTTTGAATTATAATTAAAAATCTCGCGATGCATCTAATTTTGGCTTTCGGAATATTAGAGCAGTGGTTCCCGATTAGGTTCCAAAACTATAAGTCATGGGGTCCATAAGATTTAACTAAAATATAAAAAAAATTTATCAACTTTTGTTTATTTTTATAGGATAATTTTTAATATTTATTAGAGTTGGCAGATGTTGGAATTTATTTCAAATCCTAGACCAGGGTTTCCTACCGGAATAAGGATAGAGAGAAAAAAATGTTTATATATATTTTTTAAGATAATGTATTTATTACTTAAAATTGTGTATATAGAACAGGGGTCGGCAGCCAATGGCACACAGAAAAATTTTGGTGGCCCTTTGAGTAAATATTTAAGTTAATTATTTTTCAACCCTAAAAACAGTTTTAAAAATTTTCTACTATAACTGGTGATTATAATCATGTTAATACTGAATTTTCAAATCGTCCCGGATTTTATTTTGTTGAATATACATTCAGTATACATATACATCAGTATTTTTCTAAACTAGACGATGGCTACATTATTATTTAAAAGATGACACTTATGGCATCATTAAAATGAAAATTTAATAAAAAATATTATTTCAAACCCTTAAGGAAAAATTTGATCTATATTTTCTTGAAAAATCCAAAATAAAAAATCCAATTTCACCAACCTTTACGTAAAAAATTCCCTTTTTCTAATATTTTTTTGAAAAACACGATTTTATCAAATACTATTTTGAAATGGGGTCTGTATATCATTTGAATCGGTAACCACTGCACTAGAGCGTTGCGGCGCACGGTTTGGTAATTACTGGATTAGACTGTATAATTTTATTTTTTATTTGTATTTAAGCCGTCCCTGCTACAACAATACTTGTAACAAATTTTTACTGTATTCAAAGAGCAAGATCGTATTTTAGAAAACAAATTGATAAAAAGAAAGTGTAATTTATATTTTTATAATTGTGTATTGTATGCAGGGCCGACGTGAGCCAACAGTGTTCCTGGGCCAGATGAAAATCGTAGGCCCTTATACCGATTAATTAATTTAAAAAAATATTGGTTCCTATATTTATCGTACCGAAAAAAGTATGGTACTTGTTATTATCTGCATCAATGCAATGTTAGTCGACCGAGATCACAGCTCACAGAATAAATACTGTTAATTTTTTTAGGCTTTAAAGCAGACGTGGGGAAGCATTTACTGTTCGATGGCAGCACTAACCTACCAAAAATTTTTAAAAAGGCCGCAACTTTTTAAATAAAATTTAATCAAATACATCAGTGCTTCTCATGGGGTGACTGATCACCCCAAGGGGTGAATACGAACATTTTAGTATATTTCATTCAATTTGGTAAAATATTATAATAAAAAAGCAAAAATTTACCTACCCTTAAGAAAAAAAAACCGCTTTTACCATATTTTTCTATAAAATCCCATTTTACCAAAAATTAATATTTTAAAAATAATATAATAAATAAAATAATTTTAAATGAAAAATAATTCAAATTGTTATCAAGGCCGCACTTTACCTGATTTATGGTAAAAACGGCACAACTTAAATAATTAAAATTACATAGCAATGAAAATACAATTGTATTAATATGATCACAAGTAGAACTTGAGATAAAAAGACTATTGTAATTAATTCATTTTCGTAGTTAACATTTTCAAATTTCGGCTTGTAATAATTAAAACTAATTTCACTGCGTTAATAACAGCGAATATTGCAAAATAGAGAGTAATAATTATAATAACCAACAATTAACACTATTTAACAGCGTAACTCTATTTTTCACTACAAAACATCATATATTGTGTATTTATAATTAGAATTTATAATTGAATAGGATAAAAAAATATTCTATGGTGTTCACACTAGAGAATATTTTTATTTTTTTTGTAATATGGTTTATAGGTAAAAAATTAATCTTAATATTTCAGTTTTAACTTGGGTCTGTAGTGGATGAATTCTATAAAATCTAATAATAATAAGAATGAATCAAATATAGGTCAAATGTTAAGTGAAATTGCGTTATATCAGTGTAGTTTCGGTATTTCATTGTATTGTATTTTTATTGCTATGTAATTATAATTATTTAAGTTGTGCCGTTTTTGTAGATTACCCTTTCCCTATCTCTGGTTTAAAGTTTAAACTATCAGAAATTTGATTTGCTTTGCAGTTAACATTGATTTTGCAATATTTAGTTGTTGATCTAAAGGTTGATAGCACTGATTGACATTATTTTATGTATAGTTGTTCATTATACCTTTAGAGATGCACCTAGAAACGATTTATCATTAATAACTTCAAATATTCCAGGTAATTAAATTAATAGATTAAAATTATCAACTGATACAATTCACAATGTTTCAATTTTACGATTTACATTTTTACAATTATTTTATTATTTTTAAGTAGAATTTTTTGAAGTGTTGTTTTATGATAAAATTAATGCCCTTTTTTAAAGATAATTTCATAATTGAAATTTTTATAGTTTTATTAGATTCACCATTTTTAATTATGTATTTAAAAAATATTAGTTAACCAAAATAGTTCACTTAATGATTTAAAATATGCAATAATCATTTGTATAAAATAATATTAATATGATATTATTACGGTAACTAGGAGACACCTTTTCCCACTATCTTTCAGAATATACATTTTTTAATTCGGTCTACCATTTAAAAATAAAATCTAACAAAAATTTTTTTAATCATATTTATACCAATTATTTTATTGGTTCAACATTGTGTAACATTTTTTCTATCTTGAATATAATGTAAAATATAATATTTTAGAAACGGGGAAAACGTTGACATTCTCACAAGATAACTCAGATATTGAATCTACAAACGAAGAAAAGAATTATTACTCAAGTTATGATGATTTTGTGAAACAAAATAAAAAATAAATATTATTTACACCATTATTATTATTTCAGAACTAGAAAACTATTACAACAAACAAAAACTTATTGATTTCCGCGCCTATACCCAGTACCGTCTTCATCAAACTTGGAATCACAATTAAAAATACATTTGTACAAAAAAATTCACCAACAAATCACCAACTTTTTGATTTAATTCAAAAAGAATTTACTTTTGTTATTTAAAAATGTCGCATTAAAATAAACAGATGTTTGTTTTATAATTTTGATAAGGTTTATAAATTGGATAGACCATGTCAAGTGGTGTAATGCATTATAAATACACATCACTGGATGATGTAGGTCATTTAAAAATAAATAATTACATAAGAATAATGGGGAGGTAACTTTAAAACATTTTTAATAATGCTAATACGTATTATCAAGAATAGAATTTTATGATACAAAAAAATTAATTGTTGGAATATCTTCTATCGACAGCATATTATCAAATTCAACTAAACCTGAACCTAAAATGATAAAAATTGGCATAAAAAATGCAAATTTGTATACTTTTACACTTGATGGAAAAACGTTGAAAAAGATTAATATTGGAGGAAATTTTGAATTTTTGGGTCGAATATCTCAAAATGGTAATTTCTTAATATTAAGAATTTAAAAAAGTTATTAGTCGATTATATGGTGCAATGTTTTACCTTTAGAGATATAAGTCATGTGGATATATCAAAATACCTTTCCTGTATACAATCTGTATTAAATTTTTAAATGATTAGTTTATTTTTATTTTAAATTCGAACAATTCGCGTTACTTCACGATTGACGGAACAGGCTCGTGTTCTACGTGGAGTTTCAATACGTTTTGCGACGTAATTTCCAATTTTGTTTGTTGATCCGGGGACAGACATGTATGTTACCCGATGCATGAAATCGGAAGATTTTTGATCATATTCATTCAAAATATTTTGACATTTTTTGTATTTCGCCATTGTTATAGACAAAACCTCCTCCTATTTTAGTTTTTAACAATATAATTTAAAATTTAAAAAATTACCGTTTCATCTAATTGTCTTTTGATTGTCTTTATTTTACTTTTCCCATCGTCCAATTTCTCACACAAATCTTTGTTGCATTTTTCATATTCTTCGGTACTGTTTTTTTGGACGCTGAGTTGTTTTTCAATTTTCTTTATTATGTTTTTATGTTCCTTAATGATTTTCTGGTATGTATCGCAATCATTTTCATATTCTTATTTTAATTTAATTTTATTCAAAATTTCATACGTTTGATTTGGGTTTTCAATTTTTGTGTAGTTTTTTTACTGTCACTGTTTGAATTTATTTCAGCCTTTTCTAGCTGTCTGGATAGTTTGCCTACATCTTCTCCCAGTTTACGTTTTTCTTGTTCAGATATACGTAGTCTAAACGTAGGTTATGGTTATATAAGGGTGCATTAGTGGGGTTATGAAGTAATATCCCTTAATTTCATATTTTTATTAAAAAATTATTTAATTACGCTTCTTGTTCAATTTTAAATTCTTCTTGTAATTTGCTATGTTCTCCTAGAATCCTGTCAACCGATTCTTCAACATGTTGCTTAATTTTTTGTAAATCTTCCAAAGAAGCCATGGTTGTAGCCAATTCATTTTCCATTTTCCTCTTTTCTCTTATTAATAGACTGTAACTATTTTTCAATTCAGATAATTGAGATTCTTCTTCATGTAAATCCAATTGCAATGCCTTTTTAGTTCTTTCAGACTAAAATTAAATTGTATTCATTTATCTATAAATTATATAAAACTGATTCCAAGTGAGATTTTAATTCATCCATTTCATTTAATAATATAGTCTGCTTTCTTTCACAACTTATTAGAGAATCCTTCATTTCCATATTATTTTTTTGTTCTCCTGATATCAACATTTCCAATTCCTACAGTAAATTATATTACATTTTAGATTTGAATAAAATCTCAAATTTCATCAAATAATATTCATCAAATTCTGTGCGGGTTATATTTTTCATAGAAGGCCATGTTGTTTATAAGGAAAACTCAAATTGGCCAGTATTTAGAATTTTGAGCCCATTGAACGGTTCATGTTTACATTGTATAAACAATATTTGGGCTCCATGAAAATTTTCGAGCTTATTAAGGAATTATGGAAACCACGATAAATTTTATATTTTCATCAAATGTATTTGAATTATAGAAATTAAAATTAAAATTCATTTTAGGAAAAATGCAGATGCAACACTCAAACTAGCGACGCATCTACCATCTTTCATTTACTCAAAATTGACCAATATACACAAGTTTATATTAAAAATTACTTTAACCCGAGTAGCTAACAATTTATTGGCTTTATTTAATTCTGAATTGGCATAAGAAATGTTTTGTTGCTGTTTTGCAAATTCATTTCTTTCAATTTCCAGTGTTTTTTTATATTTTAGTATTTCATGTCGAATTTTATTTTCATTTTCTTGTGCCACACTTTGTAATTCATAATTCAATTTTGTATTTGTTTTTCTAAAATTCATATCAAATTAATGAAAAATTTAAAATTTTTAAAGACATTTTGACCAGTGTCAAATCCTTTTAACAAACTAAGATTTAACCCTAAATTTTTTTTTAGTTTTTTTTACCCAATTTTTAAAATTTTCAAGATATTTTTGGTCCCAAAGTTAGATTAGATTAATCCCTGAGGGTTTGAAATGGTAAATTTTAAATATTATAATATAATCATATTTTCATAGTAATAACAAACATAAATCAAATACAGGTATGTCTCAATTTTTTTCGGGAAATACTGGAAATTTAATTCCCGGCACAATCACTAATTAAAATAAACAAAAGTTGATAACATTTTTTTACATTTTATTGGAATCTAACGCACCCCTAGGGGTCCAGGGTCCCAATGGGGAACCACTGCTCTAGAGAATCTAAACATCATAATTAACGGTCCTAAATTTAAATTCCAGTTGATATCGATATAAAATTTCACCCAGAAATTATAAAAAAAATTTTTCTTGACTATCATAAGTATTTTGTGTGATGATTTAAGTTATTTTTCATTTTCGATGGCCTCGAGTTGAGACGATTCGGCACATTAGGACATTAGGAATGGCTGATTTATAAAACGGTCTGATAGTTTTTTAATTTAAATTTTTATAGACTACGAATCACGAACTTTATTTTGAATATGACTGGACTAAATATAAAATATTTAATTTTTCGTCTAATCTACCATTTTTTGCAAAATTAAATTACCTTAATTCTTCACATTGGTCATTCATTAAATTTAATTCAGTTTCAATTTCTAAACGTGAATTTTAATACAGGTAAATGAACATGACAGATACTTATAGCAGCTGAGTCGTGCCATAGGTGCCCAGGAAGTACGTGCTTGTCAAAATCTATCGTATATAATTCTAAATAATGTATTACTTTGCCTTGTAGCAGCTCTTTCGTTGTTTTCTCTATTTATTTTATCTCTCAATGTTTGGGTCATCATTATTTCGTCATCTAGTCGTTGACCAAGTGTATCAATTTCCAATTTCATGTTATTATTAATAGATCCCAATTGATTGTTTTCCTAAATTATTTCATTTATTTATATAATATACAAAAATGAAATGCAAAAATTAAGTACATATTAAATCTCTCTGGGTGGGCCGAGGTAAAAATAGAAACATTTATTGAATCATCTTAAATAATTCAAAATTTATGGAACTATTTAAAAAAGGCCAAACACTCCTTTAAATTTGATAATTTTAAATTACCTTTTCAATATCAGACGCATATTCCTTTAATTCGTTCAATTGGTCGGTGTTTTTTAGAAATGATGAATTTTTTTCATTTAAGTCAATTTCAATAGTTTTAATTTTTCGTTCGTAATCTTCGTTTATTATGGCAAGACTGTTTCGTTGTTCAACCAGGTACAATCTTTCTTTTTTTAGATTATCATTCTCTTGCCTTATTCGTCTAATGTTTTCTTCTAAATTTTCAATTTTCGTGTCACTTTGTATCTAAGAATCAAAAATTAATAATTACAAATTATATAGTAAAATATACAAAAATGTACCTTCTTTTTTTGAATTTCATTTAGCTGTATTGATATTGCATCGAGTTGTACTTTATATTGTTCATTTTCCTTGTCAATTCTAAATTGCATTTTAATTAAATTTTAAGAGTGGAGCTTTTGAAATGAGTTCACTATAAAGTGTTTTTATTTAGGTTGTTATAATTGAATTATTCACATCATATTTACAACTGTTGATAACATTATTTATAAAGTGTTATTTTCCATATAATTTTTATCATTTAACCATTTTTTTTAGTATTTTGAAACTGAAACGCACCGGTAACACATACATTTTTTTTTGTATTTTTTAAATAAAAATATCAATTTACCTGTTACTTTTTCGGTTAATATTTTCCAGTTGTTCAGTTACTTCAGTCAACGTTTCCTGGTTTTTCTTTTTTAAATTTAATATTGTCATTTCGTATTCAGTATTTATTTTCATTATTTCGTTTTTCTGCTTTTTGTTATCATGTTCAGTTCTCCGAATCAATTCATTCTTTTTAATATAATGTTAATATTTCATATATAAATTTCATTTTTATTTAATTTAATGTTAATTATATAATACAGTCAATGACTGTCAGTCATATATCTTTTACTTATATAAAATTGAATGTCTGTGTGTCCCCTATTATTTAAAAAATAAACAGTCTTAGCATTTAAACCAGAGGTGGGGAAAGTTCGGCTTTATTGACTATTTTCCTTTTTTGAATTTTTTCATTAAGGGTTGGTAAAATTTTGCTTTGTTCTCATAAGATTTTATTAAATTGAATGAAATACATACAATGTATGTCATACATACATGAATGTATACTAAAAATTTATCTTCACACCCAATCATCTAAAATTTTTGTATTCACCCCTAATAAAATTATTCACCCCATGAGAAGCAAAGCTGTATTTGATTACATTTTTTTAGAAAGGCGCGGCTTTACTAAATTTTTTTGAGAAGTTAGTGCTGCCTTCGAATAGTAAATGCTTCCCCACCTCTTTAAATTTTAAACAAGCCCAATTTATAATACAATTTTTTGCAGGTGATGTTATATCTATGTTTTATTTCCCAAAATTGGGTTTTTTAGGGTCAAAAACCCGACGCCTTTTTTTTTAAAAATCAAATGAGCTCGAAAATTTAAAGAATCATCAATTTGGTACATCAATCAATGTGAAGTTCACATTGTGAACCATATATCTACTACGCATATTTAAGTTTAGAACCTGTCCAGATTGTAAATCTTCCAATTCTTGTAATTGATCCAATGTTGATTCAAATTTAATGGATAGATCACTATATTCCTTTTCCATCTAAATGTTATTTATCGTATTAGTAATCAATAAGGATTTAATTTAAGCTACATTTAACTCATACATTATACATTAAATGTACATGATTACATATTTATAAATATATAATTTAATATAATTTAAAATATAATTTATTACAGGTCCACTGTAAAAAAAAAGTGGGAACTTCTGTAATAGAGTTTTGTGTCAAATAATTTGGTTTATTAAAAATTCTAACTATACAAAAAATACTTATTATTGTTTGAAATGTTAGAACCGGGTTTGCAATTTGGGTGTTTAGTAATTTATGATGGTCGAAGAAATTGGTGCACAAGAAAGTAAAAAAATATGGACGCTTTCAACTTTTTGGTGAGAGCTATCAATTTATCAATTTTTTATTTATAATTTTAAATACGCCACATATGTTTGTATTTCTATTTGGCATATATTTGACGTATATTTGTTTTAGTTTATCCGACCCGCAGGTCAAAAATTTTCGTGGTAACTAGTGTATAACATTATACATTGTACTGTCAAAGTCGTAATTACGGGATGCAAATTCGGTAATTCTGTTAATAGTGAATTTTCCTCATACAGTAGTAATGATTCATGTAGTAACATACTTATTAACGGAATTTAATTTTTTTATGTAAAAACCATTAAATGGTCATATTTATTGTTATTATGATTTTTTGAATAATGTATGACGAAGTAATATACACAAAATATTATCAACTGGTCCATATGGTTCCTGGGGTTGACAGAAGTATTTTTGAGTTCATGAAAAATTTTATCAATTTTAAATTATATACTGAAATAAAATAAATTTAAAATTATTTTTAATTAACATAATCTTGTTTAATATCTATTAAAAATTTGATAAAAAACAATAAATTTACTTTTAATTAGTAAAAAAATGAAATTATATTTATGATAGTGATTAAAAATAGATTCTAAAGCATTAGAGATCAAATTTTTGGTTCATACACATTGGTTAAGAAAAAAAATAATTCAAAATTCCGTTAAAATGGAAATTTCCGTTAATGTTTGACTGTTAAACTTTGACTGTATTAAATAATATTGATTTTTACATTTTTGATTATTACATGATGTATATTATGATAATATTAATATGACATACAAAATTTTGATAAAATCAAAAACTGAAAAAGATTACTGTCAAAGTAATTAAAATATACAATTTTTACCTTTTTACAGGAAATAATAGCTAAAATTAACACTTTAAGATAAATTAAAAAATTTAATGAATACAATAATGTACATAATAAATATTCATTGTTTAATTTTCGATATTTAGTTAAATCTATAATATTGGTATAGTAAAATTCACATAAAAATTAAATTTGAATATATTATGCGTACGAAATTATTTTTTTCTAAATTTAAAACTTTTAAGTCAGTGATAATACTGTACAGTTAATATACGACTGCAGTATCCGAGATGATCATATAGGTCTTGGGCCAGATGTCGTTATTATATTGCACACTGTTTTAAAGGCATCTGCAACATTGCATTAGCTTTGTTGAGCAAATAATTTGTTATGGTTGGGTACCGTTCGCGTACCCCTTAATCAATGAATAAAAGATTTTAGTTTTTACAAAACGTGGTTACATTAAATTTGTAATCAAAATGTATTGGTTATACCATTTTATATATTATAATAATTTTAATTGATAATTAAGATTAATTATAATAATTATTTATAATTAATATTAATATTTAATGTATTGATGGACTATTGAATATTACGCGTAATCGAGCGTCTCTTTCAATTTCGACTACTTCTTCCAACTCGTTCATTTTTTTCTAAATAATATATCAATATAAGTTTGATTATAACACAACAGGTTAGAAATGAGTACGAACAAAGAAATATTTCGTGCAATTAAAATGATTAATTTGTGACTGTCGAGACGATAAAAGCCTAAACATCCCTTCTAATTATATGCAGCAGTGAGCACTACACTATGATATAATTCGAAAATTCATAAAAATTAAATATCTATCAATTGAAGAAGTCCTCAGTGAGGTCACACACAGATGGATCCTGATTGATAAACATTATAATATCTTATTAACAAATTATAGTTTAACAGTTTAGTTTAACAATTAGTACAACTATAAAATTAAACTAAAATATGAAATTTTTTTAAATAATAGTTGCAGTTATATTCCTATTATTAATCTTTATGTATACATATCAGAATTATGTTCTTTTAATCGTATGACTTATATGTCATCGATTTATCTTATTTTAAGCTAAGGAAAGGACCATCATCAAGGAGATATTATTATAAATTAAAAAGTGATTTTACAAAAAATTTCAGATGGTGGGCAACATTTTTTTACTCATGCAGTTTAACGCTGAACAAAACTACTATTATAACATAATTATATTATGCAACCGCTATAATATTTACAATGAATAGAAAACCAAATTTTTTGAAATGGTATATGGGGCATTCAATATCCATCTAGCCGCGAATTTTATTATATAGTTTGGTGGCCGCTGATACTGTATATACAATGATGCATGGAATACAGATTTACCTCCATTCTATGTTCACTAGTTGGTGACATACCACGATAGACGGGGTATCGTTGTCCAATATTGTAATCATCATCAGATTTTCTAGAATTCATTATGTGTTAATTTTAAAAATCATTTAAATATGAAAATTTCTGAATGGAGAAATTTAATATAGTAAACATTCATTTTGTATAGTCCATGAGAGTTTGATCCAAATTTAGCAAAATGCATTCACATAATGATGAGCCTTACTGTTTGTTTTAGATCAAGACGAAGCATTATCAGAATTGGGCATTGAAATTGATACATTATGCTGTTAAATTTTCGAGTGATGCAAATGTAATCAAACCGATATTCAATTACATGATAATAATTATTATAAAAGATTATAAAATGTATAATACATATGTATCAATATTTCATGTGTATACTTCTCAAATTGAGTTGAATTAAAATAAATACTAAAATTTTAAAATTTAAATCAAAATACTGTATAATTTTATATGTAGTCAATAAAACATATCCTTTTTCGTTAAGTAAACATTTTATTTACACAAAAGTGAAAATTGTCAAAGTAATAAAGATTTCTCTAAAAGTTTAAATTTTACTAAAATTTATTATTAGTAAAAGAAATTAGTCCAACTATTATTAAAATGATTAATTAAACTTAAGTATTATATATATATTTATTTTTACATAATATATGGTATTTTAAAATGTATTATTGATTGCTAAAATTTGAAAATTAAACATGTGAATAAATTATGCATCTTTTCTTGTTTACCTTTGAATAAAATTGATAAGAATCATTTTACAATCTTTATTTTTAATTTACTTTTGCAGCACTGAAGTGATCAACGAGACTTCGGGCCAAGTTGAGACATTGCATTGCACATAGCCTTGTTTTTTGACTTGCAACCTTGCCTTTGGCATTGTTGAGCAGAAAATTTATTATACTCGGGGTAGCGTTCGCGCACCCTCATTTAAAATTAAATTAGAACCTTATCTTGAATAAAACTCTTTGTTTGTGTTGAATTCAGATTTTTTAGGGGAAAGTAAGATAAATATCAATCTCAAAAACTTACATCTCTGTATATCTTTGCTTTTTACATTTTTTTTAAAACTCAAACGAGTCTTAGAATTTAAAAAAATACTCTGATCAGGACTGTAAAGAGTCAGCAGTAGGCCCTTATCAATAATGTTTTAAATTGGGACGTTTAATCGATCGTTTAAAAATTGAAAATAATAGTTGCAAATCGAATTAGTCATCATAATTTTAATATACATAAGCAATTTTCCAACATTAAATATTAATAAATTAAAATATTAGGACCCTCATGATTGTATGCCGGGTCATATGGTTCTGACTCTGATAAAGATTTTATAATCATGAACATTATCATAAATTTCAAAAATATCTTGAATGTCAAAACTTAAGAAACAAACTTGGGAAATTATTTCATCAACGAAACAAAAAAATTTAAAATTATTTTAACACTATTACAATATTCAATGAACATTGTTCCTTCTGTCTTACATTTATACACTTAATAAATTTGATACAAAGTAAAATTTATTAGATATTGAGTGTTAAAAAATGTTCAACTTTGAACTAAAAGTTATATTGAACATAAGAATATTAATTTATTAGTTGCTAGAAAAATGTATAATTTATTATGTATTAATAAATTTTTAAAATGTACCAATACACGTATCTTTATTTTAGTAATGAAAAATTAATATTCAACAATTTGTGATTATGTTAATTGAATGTAAACTTTTGTTGACAAATTATTGATTTTTATTTATCTGTAGTATTTTGATTAATGAAAAACTGTGAATTAGATTACTGTCAAAGTAATTAAAATTCAACGATTTACCTGTTTAAAGAAATGAAAGGTAAAATTAACTGTTAATAATCAAATTAAAAAAGTTTGATAATAAAATAATGTGTATTAACAAATATTAATTGTTTCATTTGAATATTTTTTTAAATCGACTTGACTGTTATTGTAAAATTCAAGTAAAAATGAAATTTGAATATATTATGCGTGTAAAATTAATTTTTTCTAAATTTTAACCTTTTAAGTCAACGATATTACAGTCGGACTCGTCAATAATGAACGTTAAATGTTGAATTTTTGGCACATTCATTATTAAACAATTTGGTGATTTAATCAACATTTTGAATTAAAGGGATACCTTTTTAAAAACTCTAAAAATTTCAATAATTATTTTCATTTTCACTAACATTTTTGTAGATACAACTTACTTTTTATTACGGCTTGTCAGTCTTTTATAAACCAAAAAGACTGACAATCCATATCTAATAAAAAGTAATTACGTGACGTATTTCAAAACTGTTAACATTCCATTTAGTCAATAAATTTTTGCAGACCTTGGTCTCCCTGTTAACATATAAATATTTTTATTTTTTTCAGATTCATTATTAAAAAATCACGATAAGTAATGAATGTATAAGAAATTTACTATAAAAGGGATGAATTTTGACAAAAACTTGTTCATTATTTACGGTATTTATTATTGACGAGTTAGACTGTAGTTAATTTACAAATGCAGTATCCGAGATGATCATATAGCTCTCGGGCCAGATGTCGTTATCATATTACACAGTTTTAAAGGCATCTGCAACATTGTATTAGCTTTGTTGAGCAAAGAATTTGTTATGGTTGGGTAGCGTTCGTGCACCCCTCTGTGAATTAATAAAAAAATTATAAAACTCAACAAAAACTTTGATCAAAATTTAATTGAAATCTATGAACATTAAATATTTAATAAACAGTTAAAATTTTTTTGAATTTTAGTAAATTAAAGCTTTAATAGAGGAAATATTTTGTGAAGTGTATTTTTAAAATGAAGCATGACATTTTCCTTCAAATTTAAACTGGACTGAGATTGTATTTCTTTGTATATATGGACATAATCAGAACAATTAGGTTTACTCTTATTGTCCACCATGTCCTTTAGAATAATATATAAATTTTCTTCAAATTTTTCAACATTTTTATCACACTTTGAATCTAATGAAAAATTTCAAATCTGAAAAAAATGCATTACAAATATATTGATGAAATATCGAATTTTTGTTTTTATCACGCCAATTATCTACAAGTTGAATTATATTTATATTTTGAAGGAATTGAGGCAAAGCGTCAATTTCGGTTTGGTTAAGATTATTAGCTAAATGATGAATTAAAAAATAAAGAAAACGAGTACATATTGTAGTCAAAACATCGTATATACATTCGTGAGTATAGTAATGATTTTCATCAATTTGTATACAATTTTTAAGGTATTTGAATATTTCTTGTAAATTTCCTAAACCAATGTAAATTTTTCATAATTAATTCATGATACCTATCCTTTTGTACACTTTGTAGGCTAGATAATTTGTATGTAAATCATCTGGAAAGTTTAAAATCAAATTTTTGAGAAAAGGTAAGCAATCTATTAATGGTGTTTTGGTCTAGAATTACCATTATAATAAATACACAACAATTACAGAAAAATATTGATTAGGCTCCAAAATTTCTGTAGGTTTATCATAAATGTCAACAATAGGCTTATTTCGCTTGCAACTTTTAAAAGTTTTAGTTAAAATTGAATCGTCTGTTAATTAATTAATTAACAAACAATGTAAATCGACAAATTACCAATTTTAATTTTTTTCATTTTGCAAATCAAAAAATTTTCCGAGCCGTCATAGATTTCAAGATAAATCTTAGATATATAGATATAATAATCGTATAAATAGAAATAAAACCTTCACAGCCAACTCTGAAGCACGTTTAAAAGAATAATGTTGCATAGCCGTATCTTCATAATGAATAAAATCAATGTAAGCATTGATGAAATATTTAACTAGACAATACGAATGAAAATCAATTTGGTCATTGATAATATTGACGAAAATCTAAAAGAAACTAAAATTTTTTTTTTAAAATTACATTAAAAATTTGATGGCAATATTTCAAGGAATGATCAAGACGACCTCGTCGATATTCAGCTTCACATTGCATAGTAATAAACCATAAACATTGCATATCTGCAAGTTGTACAATCGGATTAGAATTATCCTATAATTAATTTGAAATTTCAATTATAATTTTAAACCCTGGAAAAAGCATGCATGGTTAAAAGAGCATCTTCTATCTCATTGTTCAATAAAAGCGACTTTTGATACAATTGATTTAGAAAACGATCAGCATAATCTAGACTCTGACAAAACTTTGCCAATTCTAAGGCTTTTTTGTTATCATGTGCTTGATGATGAATAATAACTTCCAATTCTATAACCTCAACAAAATTTGGAGTGTGTTGGCGACATTTGCTGGTAAAAGATAAGGCTAAATCATAATTTTTCAGCTTTAAATCGTTGCAAGCCATGTAATAATAAATACACAACTCAAAAGTCTTTGGGTAAACAGTTTCTTCCACATTGTCTAATTGTAGATTATAATTAAACATTAATTTTAATTTTAATTACCGTATGGAGATAAAATATAATTATTTTCTATTGTTTTACAAATTTCATTTAAAACTGTATGCAACATTTGCATCTAAAAATAAGAGTATAATTAATGTTGTGAAAATTATACGAATTATTAAATTATTAATTAATAAATGTATTACACCAGCGGTTTTCAAATTCAAATCCGCACAAAAAATTTCAAAATTTATCATTCAACAGAAAACGCAAAGTAAAGTAACTCTACAATATTTTATTAATGTCAAATTACAGGTCAAAATCCTGGAAACCCCTTCATTAGACAGTTTAAAAATTTTTACATATTAGAGAATATTATAAAGGAGAATTTTCATCTAATCCGCAAGGTTATACTGATTTTAATTCATAAAATTTTGAAAAAAACAAAAGTTTTGATTTATCTATTCGGCACATCACAAATTGGTATGGGACTTAACTTTAGACCAAACAAGACTAAAATAATCAGACATGGAATATATAAAATATAATAATAGTTGAATTACTTTATAAGAATCTTTGTACATAAACGAAAGGAATTCAACTAATGAAAATTGAGATCGCTTCGCTGCATCATATACCATTTTTCTAATAATCATCTTTAAATTTTCTCCTATATAATAGTATTTTTAAATAGATAAATGAATAATTATAAGCCTCATATTTTTAAATTTAAATAACCAATGCCGTGAAAACAGTGTTTCCACAACCCTTCGTAAATTAGCGCAGCATAACGAGACATTTACCATAAAAACCTTTCAATTAATTAACAGTTAACCAGTTGACAAAGTATCAGTATAAATAATTAAATGTCAGTATTTAAATTGGAAGTGTAGTAAAAAAAAATTATTTTGTCAGTACTTTAAATATACTTTCAGTATTTAAATTGAATTTTCTGTATATAATGAAACTGACAAAAAATGCTTTCGTAAAATATTCTATTTGTTCTCATAAAAAAATATTCTCTGATGTGAACACAATAGAATATTTCTAATTTTTTTGTAATATGGTATCTTAATATTTCAGTTTTAACTTGGGTCTGTAGTGTATGATATATTATTTCAAAAACTAGATTTTTAATTTTTATATTGACACTCCAAAATCATCAAACTTACAATTATATTTTTTTAATGACAAGAAAGCAATTAAAAACTGACAAATATGTAATTGAATACTGAGAAAGTACATTTTATTACTGACAATTTTTGTTAAAAATACTGAAAATTTTTTATTAAAAACTGCCAGTATTTTAATTAAATACTCCCCAATAATTAATTATAAATAACCATCAGAAGCCAAAATAAGCATTTTTTGAATAGCCACCGAGGAAGGATATTTAGAAGAAAGTTCACATAATACCTCAACAGAGTTTTTCGTCTCATGAACAATTTTTGAAATGTCAATAAAACCTTTGATAAAACCCATACAATGAGGATTGGCATTTAACAAACATGAGTATACTTGCAAACAATCTTCAAATCGGTTCAATTTTTGCAATATTTCAACTAAAAGTATAGCTATAGATATCCTTTACTTTTATAAAATTAATTGATTGTGTGTGTGTTACCGTATATTTAAAAAATTAACAGTTGTAGAATGTAAAAAAACCAATTTCTAATACAGTGTTTCGCAGGGCGTGTTTATATCTATTTTTCAGTTTCCGCATATGAGTCGTTCAGGGTAAAAAACCCAATTTTCCTTTGGTTTAAAAATAAAATCAATCCAAAAATTTAATAAAACATAAATTTATGGACCCGTTATAAAATCATTAACATTGTGATAAATAGCAGCTTCAGAAATGCACATCTTCATGGTCAAAATCACACAAATATGGAAATGTAAAAATGTAAAAACACGTAAAAATGGTTGGGTTTAAGAATATTCTCATTATTTAACATATCAAATTTTAAAGGTTTTTTTAGATTAAAAAACAGTTATACATAAACGTACTAGAGAAATCAAAATAATATGAAAAAATCAATCCTATATCAATTGTTTTAGATCCATTCGCCGGATACCGTAAATATAAAAGTTTTAAATAAATCTTTAAAAAACTAGATAATTTACAAATTGACACACTATAAATTCCTCCGAATTTAAAAAATTTAATGGTATATAAAAAATTGTAAATATATGGAGAACTATAGAAAACTTTTAATTCCCAACTTGTTTTACAATGTTAAGAGTTAAGAATGACTATAAATTTTTAATGTCCACTGATCAATCCCAGTTAAAAAATATTTTAAAATCATAATCATAATAAAGTACCCATAACTTTCCAAATCTGTATATGATCTAAAATAGTATCTTTTGATTTATAGATATAATTCAATGCATTCTGATATTCTTGATTCAACATGTACAATTTAACACAATATAGAACGATATTTCCCTTTTCGCAAAGTTCTAAAGATTTATAGTCGGTATTCTAAAATAAACATATCAAATGAACACATAAACCATAATTACATCTTCATTGAATGAATCAAATACACAGAGAGCGTTTTTATAATCTCCACAAAAATAGTACCCCAAAGAATATCCAACCCAACAAGCTGTTTTAGTAGAAGATTGTAACAGTAACTTTTGCCTAGTTTCCTTAAATGGTAAATAAATAAATAATACATTAAAATACCCTAAAATTGTCAAATTCTCTAAGATGAATTTCGATGGCAGCACTATCACGTAATACGGTTAGATTGACCTAATTAAATAGTAGATGAGGTAAATATCAAAATTTACAGCGTCCATTTTTATCGCATTTCGATAACATTTTAGAGATTCGGAATAACGTCGATTATATCTGTGAATTAATCCGTAAACTCTCCAACCTATGATAAAAATAAAATAAAACCAGTATAAATTTTTATCAAAAAATTGTAAATAGAAAAAACAGATATTTCCAACATGAATAATCACTATATACAATACCATATTTTCAGTCACAATCGAAATAAAAATTAAACACAATTATATACATTAGTAGTAATTTTTGTATAAAAGTTGTACAGTATAATGGAAAAACAAGTTTTAAATTTTATATGAATAAATAATGAATGCTACTTTATTTGATTAAAATGTAATAAAAACGTAAAAATAAAAATTTCAACATATTAAAATTTTACCTTTGAAATTTAATAATAAAAATTACACAAGTCACTATTGATGGAATAACGAAGACCTTCCTTAACGCATTTTTCACCTTGTTCTTTTTTACCTATACCATATAAACACAATCCCTTAATTGAAATAGTTTCTAATAAAAATTTTAATTAAAATTTGACAAAAATGAAACCTCCATGATTGGGAAATACATCCAAAATTTGTTTTGAAATTTTAATCCCATTTCTATATTGCTTGCATTCATAGCATTTCTAGAAAATTAAAATGATCAAATGAGCGTTTTACATCTTTATTCAATTACCAATAATTTTTTATACAAATTTTTTTCCCTGTTGGAGAATTCTACTTTAGACATGTAAATTAACGTTTAATTAAATTCAGCAGAAAAGTCGAAACAACTTTTTTCCATAGTAAGAAATAAACTTTTCGTCACGATATGTAACGATAATTTATTCATTTTTTAATAAAGTAAAGTTTTATATTATTTAATTGTATTATATTGTATCATTTTAATTGTTTACATTATTTATTGCAAAAATTATTAATTGCTTCATTTTTTGCTGATATAATGAATTTAAAGTTGCAATTTACGTATATTTTTACTTTTTTTTTATTTTCAAGTTTTTAGGGCTGGTGCCGAACTTTTTCTGGGTGGTGTTAAGGATCATGATGTGGAGATATCTTCAGAAATTAGTTTTACTGCATTATATTTGTTTTATTAATTATTTTAAATTAGGAAATATGAGACAGCTGATTAAATGGATTAGAGATGATTTAATTCAGGATAAATTCAAAACATTGTTTATGCTTACTGATGATTTGTACTTTTTTAGATTTTGAAAGTTATGTATGTTTTCTTTTTGAAGGTTATTATATATTGTCAGGTTCGACAAATCGGTAGCTAACTAATAAAAAAATTTATAAGAAAAAAATTTTTTACAGCCCCATCGAAAGTCTGATTTATAAAAAGAAACAAATTCTAAAATTTGGTAGGAAAGTATACATTTTTTGAAAATGAGTATTTGAGAATCAAAAATTGAGTAGTGTTGTAATCATTAGTTTCAATGATAACTATTTATTAATACAATACAGATTGTATCCTAGATAAAACATAAAAAGACACAATGAAAAAAAATCCTAAGGAACCAATTATATAGATTTCCACCCATATTTTTTTATTGGAAACGTAGACGTTCAATGAACTTTTTTTGAAATTTTAGGATCAATATTTTTATTTTAATCGAAACATTTGAACATACTATTAGTATATACTATTGGTTGATAATATATTAAAAATTATTTTTCACCGGAAATGCGTAGATTTCTGGGGTTGAAATTTTGTATTTATATCAACTGGAATAAGCTGTATCAGAATATATTTTTGTTTTGAATATTAAAATTAATAACCGTTAATTATTTCACATTTTTTATTTTTAATAAAATAGTTTCGAAATAAAAAAAATTTAATATTAAAGTACTTTTTTGACCGTGAAGGCGTTACTTATTCAAATTGAAATTTTTTTGTGTGTCTTAAAAGGATACAATTGTACCATCTGTTTTTTTTTAAATTCTAGGGCTGTTTTCAATTTAAAAAAAAGGTAATCTGTGGTTTTGATCGTGAAAATTATCTTTTTTATGTTTATGAATTTAAAAACCGTCCCAGAATTTATGTTGAATAAAATTATAAGACTTTCTACCTGTTTACAAAAAAAAGTAATTTGGGGTTTCGGCCGTGAAGATATAAGATTTTGATATTGAAAATTATCATAATATTGATGAATTTAAAACTTTTTATTAGAATGTGTATTTTTTATAATTCTAGGACGGGTTTGAATTTAAAAACAAAGGAGAATTGGGGTTTTTAACCTTAAAGGACTCAATTTCTGAAATTTAAATTTGCGATAAAACATGACTCTGGAAAAACCGTTATAAGAATATGGTTGCCAACTGCGTTATTTTTCCTCTGAGACTTCGGATTTTCAAATTAAATTCAGGGCTCAGGGTTAAGTGATATTTCTCAGGGTAATTTAATTATTTCAATCAAAATCATTTGAAATGTGCTATTTGCTATTTTTTATGAAAAATTTAAAGTATACATTTTGAAATTTGCAATAAAAATTGTGTGTAAACTGTTATTATTTTTTGAAAAAAAGACCCCAACGTAAAAGAGAGCCCCCCCAAAAAAAATAATACGGTTCGCAGCGTTTCAGCCAAGTTTTGAGCTTCGTCCAAAAATTCGGGTTGAGAATAACTTAATGTTGGTAACCCTATGTAAGGATGTTTCAGATATTTGTTAAATGACAGTTTGCAGGTATATTTTTAATTAAATAATTTAGGAGACCGGGAATTTTAGTATTGATAAATGATTCTGATTGGGAAATATTTGTAATTTTTTTTATTTAAAGCTACAAGTAATTCAAAATTAGGATACATATAACTATGAATTAGTTGACAAAGACAACATTTTATTTATTTCTACTCTTCACGGAGGATAAAAATTTGATGAAAATTATAAAGCTTAAATGTATATATAAAATAAAAATTTATATACAAAATGTTACAAATGGCTACAATTTTGAATGAAGATTTTTGTAAAATGTAATATATTTTGGTTTTTCTTGGTCGTCTTCGTTTTCAATTTGATTTTTATGTACAAAGTCCAAATTAAATGTATGATTATGAACATGTTGGAAAGTATTTCTAATTTTGTTTAGTAAATTTTTAATTTGAGATTGTGCGACAGGTTTTTCTATTTTCTCAGTGACTGAAATATTTTCTTCAAAGATACTATTCACTATATTTTGACTAAAATTTAAACCGACCTTTACATTTTGGAACTTTTCAATGGCTAAACAGATACAATGTATAAAAAATATGAAAACTTACATAAATAAGTGGTCGCCACATCTTGAATAAAAATTCTATAAAAATTGATATATTTCAATTGATTATATTCCATACATAAACTAAAACAATCATCATTATTTAAATTTGAACAATTTCCATTAAATTTTATCCAATTTTCATTCCTATTTTTTATTGCAGTGTAATTTGATTGGTTTTTAGGTATGGTAAAATTAGGTTTGGTATTTAAATGTACATGGTAGTTATAATGAGATAAAGCGTCCATTGTAATAGTTAAATTGATTTTGAGAATATTTAAATTGTTTACAAAATTCAAATTGCATTTTGTTAAGTTTGGGTCGAGGTCCAGGTTCAAGTTTGTTTTTGAGTTTTTTTTAGATTTAAAGTATAGAAAAACATCATTTATTGAAGGTAATTTGCAGTAAACTTGATAAACTTGACATTGATTTAAAATTTTTTGGGGTCCATTATCATGTGATTCAAATTCTACAAGATTTATTAATTTTTTTTTTACGTCTGTATCAATGTTCATTGCCATATTCAATTATTATCGACAAATTGCTGAAAATTGAGATTATACTAATGTTTGTAAAAATTTACATTGAATTGTTGAGACTGATATTTTTGTTAACAAATTATCTAATTTTAGAAATGTTTTGTTTTGACATTATTTATTGTTCTGTTGGTTTATACGAAATTAACCACGCGAATATGTTTTTACTTACAAATGTAGTTTATCTATATCAATATTTACAAATTTTTTTATGAATAAGTATCAAGGTATTTGGTGCATTTGTTCTATCTTATTGATTAATATTTTGACTAACTTGTTATTATATTTTGTAGAATAACTAAATCTAAATTATAATACTGTGAACTAAGAAATTGATTTAGTTGTATACTTAATTATGTAGAAAGAAATTAATGAGGGTATGTTTTATTAGTCCCAAATAAATACGAAATTTAATATATAATTATTCATTACTCTTGTACTCTGGGTATTATGGGACAAATTGATGGAGATTATAAAGAATTGGAAAAAAGGCTGTCTAAGGTAGAATTTTATTGATTCAGTGTTTCCGGAAAGCCATTTCTATGTTTAAAAAAATGAATACTAAAATAGTTTATGAATCATAAACACGTGTAACTATATTACGCACTTGATATGTACTGCTATTACGCTGAGGCAATTATGCATATTCATAATCTTGAAAAAGTTTTTGCTGAAACCATTGGTGAGATATATGTGCTATGAATGAAATTATATACAGTCAATTCTGTTTTATATAAACATCCTAGAATATGAACTAACCTCAATATGAACACTACAATTTTGTTTGAACAAACATTGATTGGACATTTCGAAACTTTTAATTATATTATTATCGCCATTCATATATGTTCATATTACAGTATAGTATGAACATGATCAAAACCTGATCCATTCATGTTCATATAGAACAAAATTGACTGTATACCAATTTAAAAGAAAGAAGAACCTTCCATCATTGAATATATGATTAAGAATTAATACAATTTATAATTTCCTAGTGTTCCTTATTTGATCCTATTTTTTTAATAGTGAACATGATAATTTTAGAAATTTCGAAGGAATGAATATATAAATTTTCACTCATATTTCTTTATTGTTATTACGTGTCTATGTTGTTTGGCAGCTTCATTAAATTACTCAAAAATTCTCGTTAAACTTGTACAGTCAAAAATCAGTGTGACACGAGCAATTGACGGAGGAGTGACTGCCTTACACTTGGCCAGTAATTTTGGTTACAAAGAGTGTGCTAGAATTTTACTTAATGCTGGAGCAAACATTGATGCTACCGATGACCGCAAAGATAATCCTCTAAATTTAGCATGTGAAAAAAGTGAATTGCACGCTGTAGCTCTGCTACTGCAAAGAAATGCATACACTGACCAAGTTAACAATGAAAACGTGTCCATTTGGGATTCAGCCTTAAACTCAAAAGATGATGATTTATTGGAATGTTGCACTTGTGGTTGCGTTTTCGAATTAATAAATCTGGTTATGAGAGAAAAGTGAGCAAAATTAGTTCTTTATTATTGGCAGCAAAGTACAATTACCAGTACAAGACAAAAATCATATTAAATTGGGATATAATAAATTATATATCAAAAGTGCACAAAAATTCTAACGATTCTTGGTTACACGTTGCAGCAAAATACGGACATTTGGACTTTATAATTGAATTTTTAGATTACTTGAAAGACATAGAACCAAACCATGAACAAAACACATTGCTACATGTTGCCTGTGAAGTAGGGCATTGTGGGTTGGTCGAGAATTTAATGAAATATGATCAAAAATGCCTAGAAAGGAACATAAACAACGAAACTACATTGCATGTAGTTTCACGTTCCAGAGTGGACCCAAAGCGAAAATATGACACTTTAAATGTTTTATTTCGAACAATGATTAAAACGCAATCTTGGGAAACAATTCACATGCAAAATGGGAATAACGATACTGCCCTAAATGTAGCCTTAAAAAGCAATGCCCATAATTTACTAGACATTTTAAATTGTATGGACCCTACAATTTTAAATATCACTGGAAATTGCAGTATCCACAAAGCTGCTTTATCAAATTTTGATACATTTCAAGAATACATAGATATTTTTGTCCTCAAGGAACTTATTGACCTCAATTTTAAAAATGTGAACAATTCTACTGCATTACACTTAATTGTTCTGAACGGCAAAATTGATAAATTGAATTTTTTAATTGAAAAATGTGGTAAAAGATTGGATTTGAGTGTTCAAAATAATGAAAAAAAGTCGATATTTCATATTCTCATAGATGGTTTCACGTATAACTGAAAAAAACAAAATTACCAGACACTAGGTACCTCAGAAAGTAGCATATCAAAAAATATACAAGACAATTTAGTTAATGGAGAAATTAATAATTGTATAAATTTTTCATCTAAAAAAAAAAGCAATTTATTTAGAATCGTATATAAAAATTTTTTACAAATCAATTACGTATCTGAATGGTACAAAAATGTTAAAGATTTATACCCAGAATTAATTAAATTTGTGACAATGAAAAGACAAAAATAGAAGATAGATATTTTAAAAAATGTTAAAAATGAACCACTCAAATCTAAACAAATCAATAGAAAAAAAATTTTTAGTATGATGACACACACGAAAAGGTTTTACACTTTTTTTTGAAAGAATTACGAGATAGTAACAATCTTAATGTAATAGAATACGCTATAATGAATAATTGCAATACTATAATTGAAGCAATTATGGGATTGGACCGAGTTTATAAGATATAACCAGTGCATTTAAATACCTGTATTGATAATTAAAATCAATTGTCAATAAAAAACGAGCAATTTGAATGAATATGTAAAAGTACCTTTATAAATTTTAATATTAAACAAGTGAATTTTGTCTACTCATGAAATCTATTTCTTTTACATGTATCATGTTTTTCTTATTAAATTTCATTTTTAAGGTGCATATTTTTTAAATTAAGTTAAAAAATATTAAAAGTTATTAATTTAAAAAAAAAAAAAATTGACGAAAACATATTTTAAATCACACGGTTAGATTCTAAACTGTAGAGTTCTGCAACTGAGTCCAAAGTTCGTATTTATGCACGGATTAAATTTCATTAAGGACTTACTGAACAATCACAATTAATCATTTTGAAGATAATTAAAATATCCTGCATCGGTTCTTAAAGTAATTTTTGAAGTTCATATTCGAATCGTGTTTCGGACTGTGGCCAAACTCTTTTACGGCTACCAGAAGTGTTGGGTAAGCACGCGGACTGTGTCCATTGTACAGGTAAGAAAAATGTTCTGAAATATTAATGATGTACGGTGATTCGAGTTAAAAATTTTAAATATAATGGTTTCTATAAATTTGATTTTATTATGTCCGTATTGATTGGGATTGTTAATTTATCGATAAAAAAATTAAAAAATAAATAAACAAATTTCATTAAGCGTATAGATACAACTATCTTAGTATACTGCACTTGTTTCCAGCCTTTTTTTAGAATTGCCCCCTAAATCAAAATTGACACATTTTTTCAATCTACCTATAGAACTAATAATTCTCTTAAAAAAATAAAATACTGTTGTATGTTTTAGTTAAAAAAATTAAGGAAACGATTTTAACACTAATCAAACGATCAAGAAAAATTTTAAATTATGTATTTTGTGAAATAATATAAAAAAATCGGCCCCAATGGGGTGATTCCCCACCGTTGAGATCAGTGGGCTAAATCATCTTGTGTACGATTTTAGATTAATGTATATAAGTTAGGAATCCTAACTTAGGATATATGCATTAAATTTTTTTATTAATTATATATTATCTGATTATGTTACGTATTTTATTTTAAAAATTTTTTTGCACGGTTCATTATCATTTTGGGGATTCGAGTGTAGCTGGGTCGGCTTTGCGTGTATCACTCTTATTTCAACCAGTAGTGTAAATAAATATTATTCCATTTATAATTTTTCTAGTGTCCTCTAAATTTTGTAATTTTTTTACATCATATATGAGTTAGCATTGGTGGGACTGGCTCATTGTCCGACTCTTTCACTGATTCGCTAACATAAATATAGATAATATAAAATAGGTTTGATGACCTAACTTATTGTTATTCTATTGTAGTATAAAGGTATAGTGGTTTTTATTTTAACTCACTAGTGCGCTCAAGTGCACCATTTCAGATGAGTCATTTAGATTTAGATTTAGAAAATACAATTCTATCAACATGCTAATAAAAACATTTAATACGAAAGAATTATATAAAAAGGAAAAATTTTTGAATATTATACGCTTTTACAATGTACAATTGTACTGTTGTATATTACTAATCAAATTTATAAAATAATTAAATTACTACACAATATTTATAATGTAAACTTCGAAACCTAAACTAAATTTGAAAAATTAACTATTGTTTAAATTTAAATGTAAATGAATTTTTTCTTGAGACAGTCTATGTGAAATTTTTCAAAAATTGTAGTTTTTAATTATTTAAATGAAATTTAGTTAGAAAGTTAACCCTGCCAAACTATTTTAAAATTCACTAAAATAAATATTTGCTTGAAAAGTAAATCTACTGTTAAATTCATTCTACTACATAAAGTATTTCATAAAGCCGAAATCGTTGCTATTTACAAAATATAGTAATAATAATTAACATTGTATATCAACCAGTATTATGGCTCAAGTTGATGGGGATTACAAAGAGTTGGAAAAGCGATTAAAACAAGTAAACGTTTTTTTTTAAATTTGAAATTTTAATCTAAAAATTAATAAATGATTCTAGAAAGAAGCAACTAAAAAAATTAAATTCGATTTAACTCAATTTGACTTTGCTGTTGAAAAAAGAAGTGATAGTACTTCAAAGGAATCAAAGGGGTTAAAAGAATTACGAAAAAAGCAATATGAAAATTTAAATTTGAATGAAGAGGAAGAAGAAGAAGAAGAAGAAGCAGAAGAAGATGAAGAAGAAGAAGAAGATGAAGAAGAAGAAGAAAAATCGGAAAATTTACATTTAATAGACGCCAAAAATGACAAGAATAGTATTTCCCTTGGTGCTATTAAATCTGTATCTCAAGCAAGATCTATTAGACGCATGTCCAGTAATTTAAAATTAATTGCCGAATTTGAAATGTTTTGTTGTGATGATAAATATTACAATGATTTGATAGATTTAATAACTCAATCACCAGCTTGCAGTAATGGTAAATGGGCGCAATTGAAATTTAAGAATAATAAAAATGCAATTAATATAGCACTAGAAAGTGATACTTCCACCAAAATTTGTACATATTTAATGACTAATGCTCCTCTTAAAGCAGTATTACATGTTTACAGTATAATTGTTGACAATATGCCCACGGATATGAGTGTACTGCACCAATTGTCCATAAAAGGTGATGCCGATTTAGTAAAGTTGTATTTTCAACGGTGCGCGCATAAACCAGAATTGAAAAAGACACACAAATTGTTTATGATTCATTCAGTTAAAGGTCAACGTTCCCGGCACATGAATGCCATGCTGTTGGCTGCATTGTATGGACATACAAAAGTTGTTTGTCTACTAAACGATAACGATTTTGATGTTAACATACGAAATAATAAACTGGATACTCCTATTTTGTGGGCTGTAAGATTTAATAAAGTAGAAACTGTAAAAGAGCTTATTGCTAGGAAAGCCAATGTAGATACGCCTAACGATAAGGGGTCGATTCCTTTGCATTGGGCTGTACGTTATGGTCACTATGAAAGTGTTGAAATTTTGATTGAGGAAGGTGGAGCAAATATACACGCACAACGAAAAACGGGGATTCCATGTCTATGTTGTTTGGCAGCTTCTTTAGATTACCCCAAAATTCTTTCTAAACTGGTAAATTCGCAAATTAGTGTAACTAGAACCATTTATGGGAGAGTGACTGCACTGCATTTGGCCTGTAATTTTGGAAATGCAGATTGTGTTAAAATTTTGCTGAACGCTGGAGCAAACATTGATGCTACCGATGACCATGGAGATAATCCTCTAAATCTGGCATGCGAAAAAAGTCAATTGCAGGCTGTAGCTCTGCTACTACAAAGAAACGCATACACTGACCAAGTTAACAATGACAACATATCCATTTGGGATTCGGCTCTAAACTCAAAAGATAAAGATTTGTTAGAATTACTGCACTTGTGGATGCGTTATCGAATTAATAAAGCTGGTGATAAGCGAAAAGTGAGCAACACTAGTCCATTGTTATTGGCAGCCAAGTACAATTACCCTGACAAGGCAAGGATTATATTAAATTGGGATATAATAAATTATATATCAAAAGTGCACAAAAACTCTAACGATTCTTGGTTACACGTTGCAACAAAATACGGACATTTGGACTTTATAATTGAATTTTCAGATTACTTGAAAGACGTAGAGCCAAACCATGAAAAAAACACATTGCTACATGTTGCCTGCGAAGAAGGACATTTCGAGTTGGTCGAGCATTTAATGAAATATGATAATAAAAAATGCCAAGAAACGAACATAAACAACGAAACCCCATTGCATGTAGTTGCACGTTCCAGAGTGGACCCAAAGCGAAAATATGACACCTTAAATGTTTTATTTCGAACAATGGTTAAAACGCAATCCTGGGAAACAATTCACATGAAAAATGCCAATAAAGACACTGCCTTAAATGTAGCCATAAAAAACAAAGCTAATAATTTACTCGAAATTTTATGTTACATTGATCCGAAAATTATAAACGATAACGGAAATACCAGCATCCATGAAGCGGCTCTCGCAGATTTTGTTACATTCAAAGAATATCTAAATATTTTTGTTTGTATGGAATCTTCAACTGTAGACATTAACTGTAAGAATGAATTCGAATCCACCCCATTGCATTTGATTGTCATAAAAGGATCTATCGATAAACTGGATTTGTTGATGGAAAAATGTGGATCTACTTTAGACCTGGGAGTTCAAAATAAAGAAAAAAAAACGGTATTTCATGTTCTTATTGATGCTTTCATGGCTTGTTGGAAAAGACAAATTAATGAAACTGTCGGTACAGCGGAAAGCCGGAAATTGAAAAACATTATATCTACAAATTTGGATATTAATGAAAAATCATGCGATAATTTAGTAAAGGTTTCATTAGAATCGTATTTGACAATTTTTTACAAATTAATTGACCATGCCACGAAATGGTACAATTCATTTAGTCACTTGTATCCCGATCTAGCAAAAGCAATGATTAAACATAAATTTAGTACAAATATAATTCAAACTCGAGAATTTATTGAGACTGACAAAATTAAACATTCTAGCTTTGATGTGACTCATAGTAAAATTGTACAATTTTTATTCGAAAACCTTGTCGATATGGATGGTCATAATGTGCTTCAATATGCCATTTTAATGAATTGTACAACCATTATGGAAGCTATTATGGGAATGAATCGCGTTTATCATATACTACCCTCTGTGTTGTTGAATTATAACGATGAAAACAAAAATATGAACGGCGACCAGTTTTATACCATATGTAAAAACACCTTTATAAATTACCAAATTAAACAACCAGTATTCAATAAATTCATATCTGAATCTCAACTGACGCAATTACAAAGAGAAAACATGAAAGTGTTGACTCGAAAGTATACTATTTACGATGTAACCAATATGACTCCGTTTACATCCATTTCAAAGAAAGTTCATACGAATGGCGAATTATCATACTTGGAATATATACTAAACAAAGACGATATTCACATTTCTGATACTATGCTGAAACTGTGCCCCATGAACCACCTTGTGAAAAATTATTCTAATTATTACAAGTATTGCTACTTTACCCTCATGATTTTACATATAATGTACATGATTATTTTCTGCATGACTTCCTATTCATCGTATAACTTGGAACATGTTATAAATGTTACCATTACGTCTCAATATGTCAGTATCAAAAAATCTGGGCCAAAATCTTATGTACATATTACTGCACTTCTTTGGCCATTGCTTCTCTTTTTGTTTCAACTTTATATCGATGTTATTATCGAATCTCGTGTATTTAAACGAAAATCTAAACAAAACCAAATTACTCCTCTGTCTTTCAAGAAAATTACCAACGATTTTTCTTCTGGGTTTGATTTTAAATATCAGCTGGTTGTTGCATTATTTTTTATGCTTATTTCTATCGTTTGGACTGCTACTCATATTATGGATTTAGTTATTTCTGTTTATTTATTACCAATGGTCATTATTCTTGGATGGCTTTATACCATTTTTTTTACTAAAGGGATTAGACAAGTTTTTTATTAATATTGCTTAATTTAGTATATTTTTAGGTTTATTCTCTTTCTATAACCCTCAAAGATATTATCGTTAATGATATTGCACGCTTTTTTGTTGTGTATGCTATTATCTTTGCTGCTTTTACATTTGGAATACATGGTTTATTTGAATCCAGCCATTATTACAGTTCAAAATACTCAAACCCTCTTAAAACTGCTTTGCTTGTTTTTAATATGATGGTTGGAATGGAGTATATCTTTGAAGATGTTGATGCGTCCACAAGTTATCCGTTGGATAATCAATTGTACGGCTATTTAAATGCTATTTATGTCATTTACATCATTTTGTCCAGTGTTGTTTTGCTCAATTTGTAATTTTATTTTTATATTATACTAACTTGATTGTTATGTACTTCGTACAATCAGCATCCAATCTCTGCCGAGGACCGACATTTTTATTCTATCAGAAAAATAAATTAAATAAGGAAATTCATATCACATTACCTTTTAATTTAAAGTGAATTATTCCACGTTAAATTTATTTTGTTAACATTTGTGTAAAGAAATTTATAAAAAATTGTTATCCCATTTTTATAATTTATTAGACAGAAGGTGTGTATAATATTAAAAATAAACAAAAAACAGTCCAATCCTAAAAATTGTCATAAATAGCATAAATTCCAGAATTATAAATAATAAATAAAAAATAAAATTGTAAAAACCTATTTTGTCATTTTTAATGTGATAACATATATTCAGTACCAATTTAATAAATAATTAAAAATACCAATTATGTATCAATAATTAACGGAATTAGCACTTTAGAAACATATTTCAGATGAATTTTACCAATATTGCACATCGATTGTAAAAATATAAAAATGATAATAACAAAGTTGTATTACTTTTAGTAATTCGTTGTTGTGGTTTTAATTTAAATTTTAAACAAAACCATCTGTTATTTTTTTTTAAATTTTAGAGCTATTCTTATTTTAAACAAAATTGGTAATGTGGGGTTTTGACCGTGAAAATTATTTTTTTTAGGTTTCCATTTATGATAATGTCTATGAATTTAAAAATTATGACAGAATTTACGTTTAAAAAAAATTTAAGATATGTTTTATTTTTAAAAAAAAAGGGTAATTTAGGGTTTTGACCATAAATATATGCGTTTCTGAAGCTGAGATTAACGACAATGTTAATGATTTTAAAATTGGTCCCAGAATGTATGTTTTATTAAATTTACGGGTTGATTTCTTTTTAAACAAAAGGGGATATTGGGTTTTTGACACTGAAGGACTGAAATTCTGAAACTGAAAAATGGATAAAAACACGTTCTAGGAAAAACTGTACTAGACATTGAGTTTTTTAAATCGTGCGACTGTCAATTTTTTCAATAAATCGTTACACACATAGACATTTATTTTTATATAAGTAAAGAACCATTATGAAATTGACTGTTATGTACTTCGTACAAACAGCTGTTAGCTCTGCGAGATCTGATACACCGATACTTAAGAATATATATTTTTTTTAATGCTCAATTTGAAATAATGAGACCACATTTTACAAAAATTTCGTAAATAATATTAACATTTATATTATTATATATACATAAATATTAACAAAAATAATAAAATAAATAAAAATTAAATTTAAAATGGCTTAAATTGTACAATATTTCACTCATAAAGGTTTAAATTAAAAATCTATCTAGAAATTACCGTGAAAGTGTTAATTTGTGAGATTGAATTATTTTTTAATTTTAGGACTCTTGATTCTTTAAAAAAAGGTAATCTGGAGTTTTAATCCTGTAAGTTTAAGTTTTTAATGTTTTATGATAATTCTCATAATTTTAAAAACTATCCGACAATGTTGTTTTATTCAATTTCATGACTTTTTTCATTTTTAATAAAATGAATAATTTTGGATTTTGATCATGAAGATGTAAGTTGATTAGGCTTAGATTTACGATTAATGATTTTAAAAACTTTCCAAGAATTTATGTTTTGTGAAATTATAATTTTGATTTCTTCTCCATTAAATAATTCAGGTGACACATATACATGTAAATCATAATCGTATGAAGATTCGCATTGCACACCGTGTTGTAACACTTATTTTATTTGTTGTTGAATCATTATTTAATGAAAGTTAGACCGAGATTCAATTTAATTAACTAAGGAATTTTTATAAAAACTGTTGAGACACCTAAATTAAGTATAATTATACTATGTATTATAACATAGATTCCTGCATCTTAAAATCATTTAATGTTTGAAAGAATTTCTAACAAGTAGAATATTCTAATTTACGAAATCAAAAAAGGATTTCAACTTTTCAATCTTTTTGTAAACACCATCTAGTCGAGGGTCCACAACCTTTCCACCAATTCAGCTGCAAAACTACTTTACTCTACTTGGATACTACGGCCGTACAAAATTTACCTTGATATATTTTATATATTTATATAATTTGAAGTAAAATGATATATTGCATTATGATCACATGGATTATCCACTGTCGCAGGTTGTGTACCCTGATCTTGTCTAGTCAAAAACTGAAATTTTACAGTCGTATTAATATTTAATTTAGATTGATTGCAATGATGAACGATTCATATTCAAAAGTGTGTAAAATAGAAAGCTACGCTTGGAACGTCCACGGGACAAAAGTGGCATTATCCCTAAAAAAAAGTATGCTATCTTATTTAACAAAAAAAAACGAAAAAAGAAACAACCGAATAAACCAAAACCCAGAAAACATGCGATTTTATATGCTAGTTGAAAACAAAAGTGAATCTAAACCACAAATCCAAGAGTCAAACACATTGATATCTGAAAATATAATTGAAATGCAAAATAATATAACAAACGTAAATTACACCCTACAAAATATAATTAGAATTCAAGAAAAATTGATTGAATCAAACGCAACCATACTCAGAACTGTACAAACCAAAAATGTTATTAACAAATTGAGAAAAACTGTCATCAAGAAGGAAATTGATAATGATCAAACCAATTTAAATTTTTTGAGTTCACGGCAAGCTAAATCGGAAAAATTTTTACCTTTTGCAATAAGCAATTCTAAAATGTTTACTGATAAATTGTAAAATTTAATATATTTATACAAATTAGTCTTTTATCTGTGTTTTTGGAAAATAAAAAATGTTAAAGGTAAAGCCTGCAGTCGAGGTTTGAAACGCTTTAAAGGTATAGTCAAAAATTAGATTTTTGTTTCGAAATTTTTCAATTCATAAAATAAAATGTAGGCATTATTCATGGAGGATTTTATGCAAGAAAAGTTAACATTAGACACTCTAAAATTAAATTAATATTCATCAAAAGTAAATTACATTGAATCGTTAAAAACACTCCACACATTTTTGTCTATCGGATGTCTACAATAACTGTAATAATGTCCACCAGATAAATTTCCCGTATGTACACACATTCCGATTAAATCATAATAAATATTAATAGAATCTAGGTAAATTTATGTAGTTATGTTGTATTTTTGGTACAAACCTTCTTTAGCGTAAAAAGGCGTTAAATTTAGGTTGGTGAAAGGAATAGAAATGTGTGAATGTATTTTTTTCCCATTTGTTGTGAATCTTTTCAATTCTAAATTTTACATTAATATATTTGCATCAATGTTGCCATTTTATTTAGACTATCCTTTTCAAATTAAAAAAGACAATAAACTATCAATTAAATTTCTAAAATAATTTCAAAAAAAATTAAAATATAAAAATATTAAATTTAATCAGGAATAAAATGCATTTTAAAATAATTTTTAAATTTACGTATATTTAATACTTTTGGAAATTTTTCGATTAACAGATTTTTTGTTGATTTCTTGATACATTTACAATTTGAACAATACTAAAAAGCAAACAATAATAATATAACGTTACTTATATCAAATTTAACGTCCGTGTGGGTGTTACAGTTTATTTATAAAATTAACAGTCTTAAAATCTTAAGTCTTAAAAAAACCCAATTTCTCATACCGTTTTTCGAGTGTCATGTTTTGATGCAAGTTTAATTTACACAAATTGAGTCCTTCATGCCCTTAAACTCAATTTCCAGTTTTTTATATAAAATTTAACCTAAAATTTAAAAGACATGAATTCTGTGCCACCTTTTAAAAACATTAACATTGTCCTAAATTTCAACCTCAGAAACATGTATATCAACTATATAACACTACAAATTGCCACTTTTTTTAATAAAAAATAACTTAATATATTATCAACCAATATTTTTCAAATTTTTGAATTAAAAATTAAAATATTAATCCTACAATTTAAAAAAATGAGATTTGACCGTATACATATTTGAAATACAGAAATGTGGGTTTTAATCTGTTAAATTAATTCCTTTTGTTTTTACATCAATTCTACGGAATTTCTTATTTGGAAAAACTTAAAATTTAGAATAAACTTAACTTGAATATAACTTTAGTAGTATTTTTCTGTTTTTTCAATGTTTGTAATGTTTCTTCATCCCAAATACATGATAGAAGAAAAAAGTATTTAAATTTTTATTTTTTCTAAAATTTATGGCATTTATGACGTTTTTTTAGGGTTTTAACTATAATTGAATTGTTTTAAAGATTATACACTAGGGGTGTCAATTATGGAATGTACGACCCGCGTTATAATATAAATTTTTACTCATATTTCTTCTTATACAGTTTTTTTATTTATTTTTCATAATTTATTTATTCATGAATCAATTTTAGCTGTAGTTATGCACCTATTTCATTATAATTGTTTATTATTTCATTTTATTTATCAAAATTGGTTAATGGTTTGAGTAAAGATTTTTTTTAACATATGTCCGGCCAAGAAAATTGAGTCTGAGCCGTTATACACTCAATGTCTATAATTATATTTAAAAAGTCGGCCTTCAAACCTCGGTAGAGTATTAAAAAACACCAAAGCTAGACAGCCATTATTGTTTCATCATTAATTTTTATCATCACAGACAAACCGCAAATTACCTCTTATTTGCAAATTATTTACATTATATTAATTAAAAAAAATGTAAAATACAAATTATTCGAGAATTTTCTAATTTCAAGATGGTTTAGTTTAAGTAGGTTGGTAAGCGTTTGATGGCGAGGAAATTAAACATTTCTCAACCCATGTAATACATTTTCATAGTATTTATAATAAAATACCGCTTTATCTGGACCGTCCAATTTTTCAGTTTGTGTAAATAGTTCAAAACAATCAAGTAGTGATAAATTGGTCAATCGTCTCTAAATAAAAATAAATAATAATACAATCCATAATAAAAACCTTAATAGGCAAAGAAATCATCCAGAATGGATCGTATGTATTTGATATTGTACTACACGTCAAACATTTCAGTTGGCTCTTGTATTGTCCAACAAAAATATCTAAATTTAAAATAACATGTAAATAATTGTAAAAAATAAAAAAGCAATTAATATATAATTGAAACTAAAATTACCAATCAAATAACTGTGATTGGTTGAATCTAAATAATTTTTCCAGCATTTCATGGCAGATTTTCTAAAAAAAATAAAAAACATAATATAAACGTGATAAAAAACTACCTTCGGCAATTTTGTGGTTTTTTCAATTTATTAAAAAGTTCATCAGGTTTGGTAAATTTTAAAGATTTTTGTATGTCGTCGTGTAAACCCTGTTTTAACATAAAAGATTAAATTTAAAAAAAAATTTTACAAAATAATTACTTGTAACAGATAGATTAAAAATTCTGAACAATCCTCTTGATCAAAGCCGTCAAAAGTGTCGGTAATTCTATCAATTTCAATTTTAAGTTGATACGGAGTGATTGGTTTATTATCATCTTGAGACCACATATTATCAATTAACGAAGAAAAGGCATTAAAAAGTAACCCAGTAATATTTGATTTTTGTCTATTAAAACAAATGATTAATATCGGAGAAATATGTGCCATGCACTGTAAAATACAGTTCATAAAGCAGGTATTTCCCATATTTTTTAATCCACAACATTCCTTATCATCTGGAATATGCTCATTCAAACAATATTCAAATTCAGATAACCAGTTTGTCGACAATTTGTTATTAATTTTGATAATTGTGTCTTGAATGCAATATTTTTCTGTATCAGTCCTAGTCTTGGAAAATTTTAAAGACAAATTTTTCATTCTGGGAGATTTATTGAATTTATATTTCAATCTAGTGGTAGGTGACATTGTTAAATTTTCTACATCAGAACTCCTACATTTATCCAAAGATAAATTGTTCATTGAAGTTAAAACTGAATCATCACAATCTGTCGATTTTGTTGATTTTGCTGAAGGTAAGGTGTTCGAAAAACTGTTTGAATAATTTACATCAAATTCATCATTCAATTCGTTCTTGTTTTTTTTTTTTTTACCCATGCACGTGTTTTTATGAAATTAACAAATGTATACAATAACACTAAAGTTGAAATGTTTTAAATTTTCAATAATTACAATAATCTTACATTACGGAGAATTATATTCAATTTTGAGTCATTTCAACATTGTACATTTCAATGAATAATATTTTAACGATATATGGAATTGACTTGATTTCAAGATTTGCAATTTTTAAATTATGAATGACCTATAAATGTTAGATTAGATATGTGTAAAAAAATATTTTGTTGTCATGAATTTATTCTAGAAAATCGTATCCATATTTTATATTGATTTTATCACTTTGTTTCAATTTACATCTCATAGATTCTTATTCATGAATATTTATTTCTATTAATCTTAATATTTAATTTATGCTAATTTTTTTAATGTTTCAATTAATAATTTAATGAATTATGTTATTACAGTTATTTATTTGTTGTTCGATACGTGGAATTTGCACGTATTGTTAGTTTGAAATTTTACAATTTAGTTAATACAATTACAATTTTATTAATATAGTACGTAAAATTCAAACTTGTGTATAGCCTTATTTTATATTTGTAGTTGGGATTTTATTATTATTCTCTATATTGGTGGTCCTTAGGGCTTAGGGTTATTAAAAATACGCATAAATAGTTTCGAAATAAAAAAAATGAATACTAAAGTGCTTTTTTGACCGTTAAAGCGTCACTTATTCAGATTGAAATTTTTTGCATGTGTTAACTAGATACAAGTTGTATGTATGTGTATCATATATACAACTGCATCATGTGTAATTTTTTTTAAATTCTAGCGCTGTTTTCATTTTAAAAAAAAAAATAATTTGGGTTTTTGACTATGAGATCACCTTTTTTGAGGTTACGATTTATGATAATGTTTATGCTGTTAAAACTATCCCAGAATTTATGTTTTATAAAATTTTAGGACATGTTTCATTTTTAAAAAAAAAAGGTAATTTGTGGTTTTTACTATGAAGGTATGCCTTTCTGAGACTGAGATTAACGACAATGTTACTGATTTTAAAACACGTCCCAGAATGTATGTTTTATTAAATTTTTGGGTTGACTTTTTATAACAAAAAGGAAAATTGGGTTTTTGTCCTTAAAGGACTTTAATTACCATTTCAATTGCATGTGTGATCAAAGTCATCGTTGCGATTCCTATAGTGTGGGTGTTAAATTAAGTTAAATGCAATTTGCAATCAACAACAGACTAACAAAATATCACATTTTAAGATGATTAATTTAAAATGTCTAATTACATTTATATCTATTTAATTTTTTTGTGAGATAAATATTTTCTAATGTTAAAATTAAAATCTTTTGTTATTTATTTAGGATATCTGGGAATATTGCTACATTGAAAAAATTTATAATTATCTCTTCTAATCATATTTTACTTGAATTGATGAATCAATTTTGATTCTATTATAATTGTATTGCTATAATAATAAATACATTTAAGCTGATTAAAGTACATTTAAATTAAAATTTTAATGATAAATTATCATTGATAATGTTAGCTTTAATGACAAAGCCAAGTTAAGAATGAAAAAATGCAGAACCAATTTATATTACAAAAAATATCTCTTAGTATGCTATTATAATAATTATTAATACCAAATATTTTTTAGTTATCGAAAACGGATATTCAAGTATAATTGATCCCATTCTGATAGAAGAAAGTACTACGGGTATTTATAATTTTATTTTTTCTGAAATTCATATTATTACTAAAGACTGTAACTATAACTCTTCACAAAATGCAAGTTTTTTGACCTCCCAGAATATTTTTCCTTGAACTGATGGATAAATTGAAAAATCATCATTACAAAAAAATGAGATATTTTTAGGGTACTTTTATAATTATGACGTAAACGTAATCTGATTTTAATGCGTAATGAGCGAGATTTAGCAGCTAACTCTAAATAAATTCATAATATAAAATTACGCACGAGTTAACTACAGTAGTTTAATTTGACTCATGTGTATAATAAGCCGATACATAAAAGTAAATTTTATTTAAAATTATAAATCTTTTTTATTTTCTTTCAATAATGGTAACAATTTCCCGTTGTTGAATAATGCCCAAGCATTCGTGGCACCACCATAATATTGTCCATTTATAAATAATGCAGGCACCTAAATTGATAATATATATCAGTGGTTCTCAAGGGGTCCATGTGGACCCCTTAGTGGTTCACAGTAAATGTTTGGGGTATTTTACACACATTATACACAGGAGAAATATTTATTTTACCAGCTATTTCTATAGCTAAAATTTATCAGGGGGGTCGTGAGAATTTGAACACAGTATAAAATATAAATAAAACTGAATATGCTTTTTTAATATTTTCATTTATGTGAATTGATAAGATGTTTGGAGTATATAGAAAATTTTTGGGTCGCGAAAATTTTTTATGTTTATAAGGGGTTGCGAACACAAAAAAGTTGAAAACCACTGATATATCATGCATTGTTTGTATATTGTAAATTTTATATATGTATACCAGGGGTATCAAACTTTTTTTGATGCGATCGACTTTAAAATTTTTCTGATCGGAACCTATTTCAAAAAAATCGCCTTGCGGAATCCAATAAAAAATGTTTATCTAAATATTTTTAGTGATGGTCGAAAACATAAAAATTCAAATTCAAAATCAAAATAATTTCAAGCACTCTCGATTTATATTTTAAAATTATCGGCAAAACCTAGTTTAAGAAATAGTAGACTAATTTATTTATTAGATAACGATCTTAACAACTTACATAGCATTTATTGAAATGTGTACAAATTTTAAAAATACATTATACAATATATATCAATATTAAAATAAAAAATTAATTCTAATTTTGACGATCGACTAGAAAATCACTTGCGATCGACAGCTTAGGCATCCCTGCTGAATAAACATAACCGGTTTTGAGTAAGAATGGTGGATAAAATTGTTTGTTTTTTTTTCAAACATAAAATTATAAAAAAGTATGGTATATCTTAAAATTAATCAAGTTTGATACATCTCACGATCGGAATATGGCATTGAATTGCATGTTTAAAGATGATAAATTTCAATATTGCTCATCAAACTATTAATTCAAATAAATATAATTATAATTAAATATTCCACAAAACTTATCCACTTCCTTTATTGCTAATAACTTATATATGCTTATAACTTTCTATATTGCAAGTCACATAATTTATAATTAAGTATAAATAGATCAAAAAGAATATCATTGCTTTAATAAAATATTTCGGAAAAAAAATGTATGAAAACTAAAATGCTTTTTTGACCGTAAAGCCGTCACTTATTCGGATTGAAATTTTTTATGTGTGTTAACAGGATACAACTGTACTATTCAGATTGAAATTTTTTGTGTGTGTTAACAGGATACAACTGTACCACCTGTATATTTTTTTAAATTCTAGGGCTGTTTTCATAAAAGAAAAAGGTAATTTGTGGTTTTGGCCCTGAAAATATAAATGTTTTTAATTTAAATTTATTATAATGTTTATTATTTTAAAATCCGTATCAGGCTGATACTATCAGCGATATATTTTTTTAAGTTCTCCAACTTGTTTGATTTTTAAAAAAAAGGACAATTAAGTTTTTTTGACCCGTAATATGTGTGAGTTTGGTAGGTTGAAAATTATCTTATTATATGTCCTGGAAAAACTGTAATTGAAATGTGGATTTTATAAAATTCTAAGACTGGTAGTTATTTCAATAAAGTGGAACACACACACAAACAAATATTGAGTAGCATATTATATAAGTAAGGATATTTAAAAATTGGATGAAAAAATTTAATGTAGAAACCCCAAAAATTTGGTCAAAAAATCAATAGTATCAAAATTAAAAACAATTTTTTCTACATTTATTATAATGAATTTGAACAATTTAAATAAAATAAAAAACTTCCACAATCTTCACAATGGTGTAGTCACAATTTTACAAAAAATTATTGACGGGTCTGACTGTATATGAAAAACAACTTAACCATTACATTTAAAAGTTTATATTTTTAATTCGGCCACCTATTTTTTATCACACTGTTATATTAAATATACATTTTCGCCTGTACCTTAAGTACGCGACAAACATGATTATACGAATAAAAGAAAAATAAACAGTTCTAATCCCCGTAATTTTATCCAGAGAATCTTGATAAGCAGGTTGTTGGTCAACATTGACAGAATGATATGGAATTCCAATTTGAATAAATAGTTTGTCGAGAAGAGAGCAATAATTGCATGTAGTTTTTTTATATACAACAATTTTATGTTCTTCTGTCACTTTTTTAATTAATCTAGCAGTTTTACTCTCATCGGCCTAAATATAAAATATAAGTAAAATTCTCCTAATTCAGATTTCAAATGATGCTCAAATAAGTGACCCATGGAATGCATGATGAAGCAATTGAAATTGAAATGTAGTATGTAAATCAGTGGTTGTCAACCTGTTTTATCATTTTTAACGCACTAAAAATTTGACACCCTATTCAAACAACCCAAAAGTTTAATTTGGTCTAAGTTTAATATGACCACTTTCATTTATGAATACATACAAAATATTTCATACATATTGCAATATCTAATAATTGTTAGCGCATACGAATACAATATGAAACTAAAGAATCATTTATTTTTCAGAAAATATCGACTCCATTCCAGGAGTTCTGATCCACATTAAACCACGTGTCTGTTATTTAAACTTTTTCCAGTAAAGACATTTATTTTACATTTTGTAATAAAAACAAATAAATTAAATGTTTACCTCAAAATTCGTTACAAAATCAGTTCTTCCTTTATTTTTAATTTTAAAAATGTAATTGACCAAAGGTTGTATAAATTTGAAAAACAGCCAAATTATAAATGGAATAATTATACAAGGTAAGCATGCCATGAATAAAAATGGATATATAAATAATTCTAATCTCTAAAAATAGTTAAGTAAATTTATTTATGATTTAAATTTTCAATGTAATTATTGCAATCCATAGTGAATCTACAAAATTTTCATGACATTTATCTGTTAGTCAAAAATGCAGTATATTTTGTACTCTAAAATCAACAATAAATAGTGCTGAATTTTAGTTATTGATTTTCTCCATCTGTATGACAGAACAATGTAAACAAATTTTGTACGCTATCATAATATTTTATATCTAGCATAATTGATATCAAGATAAATACGTACTATCAGTTTTAGTTTATTTGGAATACATTTTAAGCCGAAAATTTTTATTTGTCATCATAGATGAGTAGTTTTGGCTTTTTTGTTTGTAATAAAGACTATGAATGTACTAAACAAGACTAAGTGTTTTAATATTAAGTTTAACAAGTGATAATATATTCTGAAATTGATTATGAACTTGACTTTATTACATTGTTCTTAATTTAAGAACATTTTATCTAGAGTCCAGATTCGGGACTAAACTTCAACATTACATTTACATTTTAAATTGTATCTAAAATTTTCCTAAAATGTCTAAATGACTAATGTCGAATATATTTTAGAGATTGGCAGTGTTTCTCAATGTTGCATATCGTTAGAATTTCTGAAAATAGCGCCAAGCAAATTTCAATTTATAATGCGTTAAAGTTTAACTTAAACAATTATTAATTAATTAAATAATTATTTGTTGCCACTGATAAATTTTTGAATGTTGGATTTAATTTCTATTATTGAAATGTAATAATTAATTGGCAATTAAAAAAATAATTAAACAACCATGGAATTACATAACTAATTTAGCTAAATTCCAAGTTAAAATAACTAACAAATAATTAAATAACTAAGATATCAACAAATACGATACCATACCAACACTTAACTAAAATGAGATGCAGGCATTAAATTAACTAGAAGTAGTATTTATTTCAAATAATTAACTAAAATGTTGATTATAGTTATAGAATACTGATTTTGTAATTAATATTTTATTTAACTAAAATATGTCGGTACAAGAAGTTCTCAAATTGAGTAAAAAAATAACAAAATATTCCCGAAAGCACACATCAGTAATGAGTGAATTTTCAATAATATATTTTTTATAGGAATACATTGGAGTGTTCGAAACATTGGAACGATTAAAAAATGTGCGAATGACGACTGAAATACTTAAAGTTTGTAGTATAATGTACAATTTTATTAGTTTTTAGAAAACTCATATAGGAATGATTGTCAATATGCTACGAAAAAATACAACAAACGACAAAGTCGTCATTATTTGTAAAGATTTGTTGCGACAATGGAAGAATAATATTTCAACAGGTTGTTTTATCAAATAAATTGGGGATCGATAGTAACACCTATACTTATAATCAATTTTTGTGTCCATTTGATTCAACTTTGTCCGCTAAGAAAAAATATAAACCTTGTATTTAATTTTCGCCATCAGTCTTTTGCTTTACCAAAATTAAATAACATTTAAAATTATAAATCTTACTTTAATTGAGGTTTTTAGCTACACCATCAATTTCAAGTCAAAATAATGATACTGAAGAAAATAAAAGATCGGAACGATCCAGAACTCCTTTACGTTCTCCTCACCAAGAGGAAAAAGAAACACATCCAAATAATTCTCGTATGAATACTACAGACCCGACAAGACTCAAATCTAGACAACTTTTTCGGCAATCCTTCACCAAATATAGTTTAATATTTATCGATTAATTTAATTAACATTATAGGTATTCCTGACGATTCCGCAGATATTGATGTGCTTTCAAACTTGATTGAATGTGGCGTTTATGATATATTTAATCACACCGACCAAAAATACCGTGCTACAATTCGAAGCAGAGTTTTGAATTTGAGAGATCCAAATAACCCAAAACTTAGAGAAAATGTTTTAATGGGTAGATTAAGTCCAAATACCTTTGCTAATATGACATCTATTGTAATTTATTATTGTTAAAATTGATCATTTTATTTCAAGCAAATGGCTTCGGACGAAATGAAAAAATTACGACAACAATTTACCAAGGAATCAATTGATGACCATCAAGTATCAGTGCAAGTTGGTATGTTTTTTTATATACAACAGTGGTAACACTCACAAATACCGATTGGTCTAAATTTTTTTAAGATATGTTTATTTTTTCTTCTTTAACATTATCATGATATCGATGAAAATTCAACAACTTGGAAAACAATGATGTTTGACTTATTGTGTTGTTTAAATATTAATTTAATATTTGATTTAGGTACCGAAACCGATATGATCAAATGCGGTAAATGTAAATCTCGAAAGTGTACCTACAATCAGGTAAATTTTATTTTATTTAAAATTTGGACTCCAATCATGGTATTCATTAGAGTGTTAACTTTTTTATTGAATTTTAGAAATTAATAAAATACACCCCCGTACGACATGAGAAATGCCTTCTAAATTAACACCATAATTTTTGTTTCACATATAATGACAAAAACACAGGCCCACTTTCACATTTAAATAATATCCTGTTGCAATTTGAGCTAATGTTTATTAATTATATCTATGGTATCTGTAATTAACTCATCTTCAATGTACTTAAGTGACGCCCTATCTCGTAACACTTGGACTCGATGAATAGCTCGTTCGGTGACCTCATTGGTCATGACATGACATTTAAAGGAGAAATTGAAGTATAAGCAACAATTTGTGGCAAAATAGAAGATGGAACTCATGTCACGGCTGAATACAGGGACTATTGGTATGAAGCAATGTTTTCGTATACGGTAGCATTTAACCAACAATGAACGAATGTGTCTGCAATAAATGTGCAACACTCTTCCAACCCCGTTTGCCGAATACCTATTGTAAATATTGTATAATAAATTTTAATAATTACCTAAAATCCATGCTTGCAACGCTTTTATAGCTCTCGAATTCCATTGATCATTGCTTAATGATCTTAATTTAGGCCACTTAACTTTAGGCCAATCTCCAGTTTGCATAATTTTATATGCTGATGATAGATGTTCAAGTTCAGAATAGTCATCACGAATCCAATGGGACATTTTAGGAACACATTGAAAGTCATGAGACATTTCTGAATATGATGTGGTTAATTCATAATAATTTGAATGTAATTCATTTATAAGTTTGTTTTTAAAAGATTAAATATATATGCTTACTTATGAATTCATAACCGATGTTCGGAGATTTGTTCATGCTTCCTAATTTCGCATCCATGTATAACCGTAATAATCGATCTAGTATGTGTCACTAACATCCAAAATATGGAATACTTCCAATAACATTTTTTTGTAATTTTGAAATTATCCCATTACGCCCCGTATTTACAGA
>LWCA01001321.1:0-10039 GCA_001642005.1 Intoshia linei | reverse complement strand
TGTACCCTGCAGCAAATACAGCAATAGCTTTAACATCTGCAAAAAACTTTTTACAAGTGGCTTATTTAGGTTGTGATGAACCTCTGCCAGATTCTTCGGTGGTCATGTTGTCTATGGTTATTCTGAGTAATGTTTTTAAAAATTATTAATTTAATAATATTAATATATTATTACTAATACATTATATGTATTAGGGCAGGGTGGGGAACATATTTTAAACATTATGATATATCCCAATTATCTGAAATTGATAAGGCCGCACCTTTAGATTGAAAAAAATATATAGCTATAGTTTTTAGTAAGGTTTATTTTTAGGCAAAATAGTAGTAATTTAATTTAATACTTGAATAATTTAATGCAATGTACTATGGTTTTCAATAGAATTCAACGGTTTTTGAAACCTAAAATAATTAGCCAACAAATATATTTTTTATAGTTTTATAACTTTGATACCCGTTACAAAAAAGTGTGTTAAAATTTAAAATTTAATGGAAGTTAGATTTATACTTTCATTTAAATTTTTACTAAAATATTCAAAGTATGATATGTAAATTGAAGTAAAAATTTACTAAATTGATATTGAAAACTGTCAAATTGAAATAATTAAAAAAATAATGAATATATAATATTTTTAAACGAATGTCGCATATAATCATTCATCACCCTTAGTTTGGGTGTTTGAAATTTTGAAAAATTTCAGATTTTATAACAACTTTAGAGTATGTTTTGTTTATAGTTTTGATTATAATTAATGCAATGGTGAAAAATTTTTATTAAAATTTAGTTTTGAAGGGGGGACAGCAATTTTAATATTCTTATAGTATCGTATTACATTAAAGAATTTCTTATCTGACGTTCATGTAATATATTATGAACTTGAATAGTTTCTACATTAAATTTCCGTTTTGTTTCTGTGAAACACCCTAATACGTAGACTATAATTATAATTAAGATATTTCCATGTTAAATACTATATATGTATGATTTTAAGCAAATATTTATCCGAGTGCGGTTAATATTTAGAATTAGTCCTAAATTTAACAAAATTATTGCACCAATCTTATAAAAATTGGGGGCACAATAATTGAAATTGTGTGAATAAATATTTTCTTAGAAAATTAATTTAAATCAAATTGTACTTCCCAATAATAATTATTATAATACTATTATATATTAATATCAGTGTAAATATATTATAGTTACTATAAAATTTATAAATTATATATTTTTAACAATTTAATTAATTTTAATAGGTTTTATTACTGTTATAAATTTAAAGAGTGTTAAATTATCAAATAAAATTCAAGATCTAACGACAATTTTAAAAGTTTTAATCCTTCTCGTTATTATATTTATTGGAGTTTATAATATTTGTACAGGTTTATTTTGATTAAAATATATATTATATATAATATATTCACAAAGACTGTCTTATCGTCCTTAATTTAATAAGAGCCATATTATCAATCTGTATCGGACCGGTCGATTCCACGTACCACAATAAAATGGGTCCAACTTTTTTGACTTTTTACTAACTTGTAACTTCTGGACAAAATTTAACCTTGACTTAACATAATACCACGTTCAGATTCTGAACTAAAAAAATAGCATTGAAATAAATGCATATCTGAATGCACCCATCCAATTTAAAATTAGAAAGTAGACGATGACGATTCAAAGTGTAAAACAGTCAATGTTGTTACGCATCTTAATTTAACAATTTATAGGAAAATTTGGTAGTTTATCAAATGCATTTGTTGGTAGTTCACGTCACATTAGTGGACAATATGTGACATCTTTATATAATGGTTTATTCGCCTATGCTGGATGGTATTCCTTAAACTTTTTGACTGAAGAACTAGTCAATCCATTTGTGTAAAAATTATTTTTGTTCTAAAATTAATTGTAAAATTAGTAGCGTATACCTGTATATTTTGATTTAATTGTCACTTTTAGAAATTTACCTAGAGCTATATATCTGTCTATGCCTTTCGTTATGATTATTTATGTTTTGACAAATGTGGCTTATTTTACTGAATTAACAGTAGATGAAGTTATTAATTCAAATGCTGTCGCAGTGGTATGTTTTATTAAACTGATAATAATTTTCGTGTACCAAAAATAAATCGTAAAGTATGATTCATACCAAACATGAATGGAGATAAATTTATTTCAATGTGTTCGTATTCTTGTTGTGTATCATATGATACAACTTATATCGCGCGGTACATATCATTATACATTAGACAAATATTGATTTGAGTTGAAAATACCCTATACCACGCTGAAGAGGGTAATTAAAACCACTAAAAATATATTTTTAGAAAAATTTACTGTAAAAACATTAAGCGGTTTTTTTTTTAAGGTTTTCGCGCGCTTTCCCATCTTTTTCTTAATTGGCGCCATTCTTAATATTTTAAACAGGGATACGATTAATGTACGACCCACTAAGACATATACCAACAAGATATATACCAGGGGTTCCCAAAGTGGGCGATATCGCCCAAAGGGCGATTATAAAACATTGTATACCCAAAAAACGATTTTAGATGGATAGAGTGGAGCGTTGATGAACTTTTTGGTTGTAAGGGGATATTTTTATAGCAAGTTTGGGATCCACTGATATAAAAAGTGACAGTAATAAATATATTTTTTTTTAATTAACACAGTTTTTTAATTATTAAATATTGAATAATGAGTAAATTTCGTATATAATCAATAATCAATAAGTCAGTAATCAGTCAATAATCATCGTAGCTATTCATGCATATATTATTTATTCAGCTTTGGTGCCCACGAAACTATTAGAATTATAAAACGTGACCACTGGTTATGTGTCAAAAAGCGTAAGGAGTCCTCACTGAGGACTCTGTTATAAATGCACAATGGTGTTTATGAAGTGCACGATAGTTCGTATCTGAATACACAACACTGTAAGTCAATGGTTCTGCAAACTCATTTTGTATACCGACCCTTATTTTTATCAATATATTTTTTCAACGCCCCTGGAAAAAAATTTCGATTACGTCGATTAATATGTATTTAAAAATTTAAATAATAAATAAGAAATTTTTTTTGATTTAACTGATTATGAGATATTTCCAAAGTTGATATTAATATATTTAATATGTCACTTTTTATCTTTTTTTAAAATTTCTTTTTATGTTTTTATTATTTTTAAAATCGCTTCTAATTGAAAATCGCTACTAACTGAATTAATCGAATGAACATTGGGAACCCCTGATGTAAATAGCTACACACATTTACCAACTTTTACTTTATATGTAAGCATGAAAGCACACATGAATCAAATCTTAAGAATTACGATTCAGAAATCACACATCCCTTAATCTAATAATCACTAATATATAATTATATAATTAAAATTATAAAAATTAAAATCAAAAATTATTATAATAATTGATTTCTCATATGAATCTTAAAATCAAACATTTGAATAATTTTTAGAATATCTTTTTGTTATGACAAATTTTTAATGTTTGAGAAAAAAGGGACCCTGCTAATGACCAATGACAATGAAATAATACTTTTAAAGAATAATAAAAATAATACAATTTAGAGTTTTGCATTTAAAATTAGCAAATATTTTGCATATACAATTCCATTTTTTGTAGCAGCGTCAACTTTTGGAAGTTTAAACGGTTGCATGTTGAGTGTTCCCAGGTATCAACATTTTTTTAAAATATTTATAAATTATAAATTTAATGTAAAGTTTAGAATGTATTTCGTTGGAGGGAGATACAACCATTTACCAGAAATGTTTTCATTTATTAACTCTACCAAAACTCCAGGATTTTCAATAATATTTACAGTAATAATTTCTAATTTTAATAAACGTGATACTATTTTTGGAAAAATTGTTTTTGTCGTGGTTTTATTTAGCCAAATAAGAGCCATTATAACTTAATTAAAAAATTAATTTTTTTAACTTTTACTAATTATAAATTTAATCAATTAACTTGCACTAGTCTAATCATAATTAGTTTCACTACAACATTATCCTACCCGGCTCAGATAGACATTTATATTATTCCATATGGAATTCAATATTTTTTAATAATAATCTATAACATATATTTAAAAATAATTAATGAGTTAATAGTTTGTGAATATTAAATTTTATTCTAATATATGAAAATATAAATATAGGGAATAACATCTTGTTGTTTTTTATTTACAACCAAAACAAGTGACTTGATTGTTGCTTTAACATTTGTGGAATCTCTCGCAATTTTTGCTTGCATTTGTGTACTAGTTGTACTACGTAGAAGACCAGCTGCAAAACAGTCTCCCATTAGAGTAATTAAAAATATTCATTATCGTTGATAGTTATAATTATAATAAATTATTATTATTATTAATCAACTTGTAATCAATAATAAATTACTGTAACCATATAGCTGAAAATTTAGGTGCATTCAATAATAGTCTATTCATTCTTGGTGTTACAATTCTTAATTGTTTTGGCAGCAATTATATATGAACCATTTTTATCATTCATAGGATGTTTGTTTGTATTCTCTGGAGTACCATTTTATTACTTTTTTGTATATAAAAAGAATCATTTTATCAAATTAGATGTCATAATACGTAACATTGTTTTTATTTTCATTTAAATTGATTTAGAAAAATTTAATCATGTATATCAGAAATTTTTTATGGCTGTTGTAGAAACAAAAGATTAAAAAATACAAAATATGGATATGTGACATTTAAATATTTACGTTAATAAATTATTCTTATTTTTATAATTATTATGATTCATGAGACTAAAATCAATTTAGCAAATTTAGATTTCATATTTTGGATGGTTTGATTATTAGTGTAATAATTATCTCGGACATTCACATTACCTCATTAAATTGATTAAGAATTGTATTTTTAAGGTTTTAAGGTTCTAGTTACATATAAAGCAGTCGATGGCTTCGAGCAGTTTTCTCTTTTGTTCATTGTAGCGCACTACCTAACAATACTGTGAAAATAGTATTTATTGAGTGTTATTATTCAAAATGAAAGTTGATTTCGGTAAAATTAAAATTAATTAGTGGCGAAATGGAAACAAACAATTGATAAAATTGTAGGATTATTACTAATAACCCTAAAGATATTACTATTGTGTTTGAATAAAATTTTATTAAACAATTAAAACAATAACGGTTAGTATTAAGAAAATTGTATATTTTGGTGTGAAATAATCGTCTATATTAGATTTAATAATTTATATTATTATAAACACGAGTCCTCAAACACGCTTTTATAATTAAATTAAAATTAGAACATGGTAAATATAAAAATTAAAATTGAAACAAGATAATGTACTCGACATTTTCTAACCCTCAAAAACAAATTATAACATTTTTAGCATTTTATAATAATTTTAAATGCAACCATTCTTTGATATTACTGAAAGTTAACAAATTCAAATTCCACATTGAGTTTGAAATAAAAACTTTCATTTTTACTTGCTAGTTGCTATTTTTTGTTTGATTGGGTAGACGTGTTAATAATATGAAAATTATTTTATAAAATATACTTTTAAATAAGTTGGTACTGCTAATTTTATCATTTTTGTGGACAGGCTTAATGGTTGTTGATCGATTGTGAGAATAAATTAAACTATTAGTAAAATCTACATCCTTATTTGTGTGATATATTTGTGTTGTAACGATTTTTAGAATTTCTAAAACAAAACAATATGTAAAAAATATGTACAACGGGTATTTAAAATTTAAAATTCTCTAGGATTCATGTTTTTTAAATTGTAACTATAATTTGATTGTTTTTAATATCATACACACACTGTCTAATAGATTAAAAACACGGCCCTCGGCAGATCTAGCTACTGTTTGTACCAAGTACGTAAAAGCAAGCTGGTCCTTTACTTATATAAAATTGAATTCCTGTGTCTGTATTATATCGTATATTTAAAACATTAACAGTCTTTGAATCTAACAAATCACAATTTCTAATACAGTTTTTCGCAAGTGGTGTTTTTATCTATGCTTCATTTCCCAAAACTGAATCCTTCAGGATCAAAAAACCAATTTGCCATTTTGTTTAAAAATAAAATAAACCTTAAATTAAAAAAAAACTTTTAATTATGGGACACGTTTTAAAATCTAATTTAACCGCCGTTAAAATTATTATATGAAGTATTATATTATGTACATTTTAATATAATATATAATAAATTAAATACCATATAAAGTAACAACATCCAATGAGGTACCCAACTTATTAGATGCAATACAAGAATAAAATCCAAAATCGTCTATTTGCACATTATTGATAGTTATCATTAATATTATTTTATTTTCAAAGGTAGTCGTTTCAATTTTAAAACGTTCGTCATTGGATAAAGTTACATCATTCTTTTCCCAATATACTGAAAAAGGCACGGGGACTGCATCAATATTACATTTCAAAATCGAAGTTTTCCCTTGTTGTTGTCCAATTCGTGAATTTAGTAGTTGAACATCGGGCGGATCTAATTTAGTTATAAACTAAAATTAAAATAACCATATAATAAAAGTACATGCCATAAACAAACATTACATTGAACAATTAATTCTATTAATCTGTAAACATTTTTTTTGATTTCATTCGAAGCTACACATTTATAAAAATTTGAATCCGATTTTTGGACGTTTTTAAGTAATATTGACATTGTATCAATTTTGAATTCTGAAATTTTAATTATAATTATATAAATATCATATTAAATATTCACATTATTATAATAATAAATAAAAATTGCACACACGTTAAAATGCGCGTATTAAATGATATTTTATGAAGTTTAGTACAATTCAGTATGTATATTATACCATTATAGAGATTGATATTTGTCATTTTCAACCATTTTATTGTTGGGATTGGATTTCCTGTTACATTACAAAACAAATTTACAGTTGTGCCAATATTAGCATATATTTGTTGTTTACTAGAAGTCATTTCATCAATTCTCGGGACAACTAAATTGTAAAATTAATAAATTTTAAAATATCACAAATTTTAATTCAAAAGTTCATAAAAATTTGTCACTAGAATTAACAATCTAAAACGTGGGTTGAAAATTAATGGGAATGATTTGAGTCAATTTTTATATCGACTCATCAGTATCTTTAAAGGATATATAAAAATTATCCGATGTTACTCAATTGAGATAACACTTTTAGTTGAAACGACCTGTTGATTAAATGAATATTTACTGTCCGGTTTAATACCTATTTATAGTGAGTTTATCAGTACCATGAAAAACTTATTAGTACAGTTATATTTAAACACATTTTACGTTGATCCGAATGGTCATTTTAGAAAAATTAATATTAAGTATCCATTTAGGATGAGATAATTACAATTAACAACTAGAGAAAATATTTGTCTGTGCTGTCCGACGTTGTTAAGCACACATGTATAATCCCCTGCATCTGATACGGATACATTTTTTAATGATAACTGCCATTCATTTGGATATATTCTTTTTACAGATATTCGTGCATCATCGATAACGATTTTAGATCTTAATGTAATTGGAATATATTTTGGAGATAACCAAAGAACCTAAAAATCATTATCCATACAACAATATTATATTAAATGTGATACTATGCCATGATTAGTTTTAATTTCAATTATATATTTATCACCATAAAATATATAATTTCAGTGATTCCTAACCATTTTTAAAACTGGTTCGAACTCGACCATTCAAAATTCAATTCTATATCATTTTTTTCCGAATATTACATGACATTAAAAAATTCTGATCCTTAGCTTATTAGTATTTAATATTTTTAGATACATTTTATTACAATGTAAGGTTAAATGGTCATAATTATAAAATTATAGACTTTCAATTGCGTAAATTGTACAAACCTTATCTAATTCTGACATATGAAGAATTTTTAAATATTTGTAAATATAGGTTAATAAATAACTCAAATTCAAGAAAAAATAAAATTTCAAATAACCAAAATAAACCGAAAATCGTAATAAAATATAAATTACTAATAAAATTGAATTTATAATGTCGACCTGTGACTGTGAAGCTTTCGAAATATTATAACAATTTTTAATATATTTTAATATATTATATATAATTTAATTATCTTAACTTATATAATATGCTACGCGATTTTTGTCTGTGTGTGTNTTAATATATTTTAATATATTATATATAATTTAATTATCTTAACTTATATAATATGCTACGCGATTTTTGTCTGTGTGTGTGTCCAGCTTTATTTAAATAACTACCCGTCTTAGAATTTTATAAAGTCCACATTTCAATTACAGTTTTTTCCGGGGGTGTTCGCAATTTTTATTATACTTAAAAAATAAATTCACGTTGAAAATCTAATTTAAAAATCCTACTATTCACTATTATCAATCCTTTAATAAAGCGGTTCCCATTTTTGTTTTAGGTGGAACCATTATATCATACTACTTTTTTATTTTAAAGTGAATATTATTCCATCTTAATTTTTTGTTTGTTAACATTTGCGTAAAGAATTTTAAAAAAAATTGCTATTCGATTTTTTTAATTTATTAGACATAATGTGTCTATTAGGGTGTCACATTTTTTGAAAAATTTTAGAATTGGATGGCCAATTGACACTAAAAGTGTGTATTTTTATAATAGAAAAACTAATTCGCAATCAAAAATATTTAACGCTATCTATTTGAGTTGCGTTTGACATTTTAAATATCACTGTATAAATATTATGAAGAAATTAAAACTGAACTTTATTTTAACGGTAATCGGCGTTTGAGCTTTTAAACATGGTACCGCCTTTATAATACTGTTCTCCATGTTTAGTTATACAGTTTATTTTTTTAAATTTGTTTCTGGCTCAATTTTTTTAGATTTTATTAACGATTTAATTTCTCTAATTCTGGTTATTTACAATATAATAAATTCATTCAAATACAAGACATTCACGATCTTGTTAATCATGTTAACAAAAATAAAGTCATGTTTGCATTGAATGAAGTCATGTTTGCAGTGAATATGGTCAATACAGAGATTCTATAATATACCAAAATTTATTAGATATTTTTTGTTAAAATAATTTTGAAGTCATTTTTAAGAAGCACAAATTAAATGAATTTTTCACAATATATTCGGGAAATTTTTTTTTTCATGATAATTGTATCATAAGAATTCTTAATTGCACATTTGTCGATAATTATATTTAAATTTTATATTATTTAATTAAATAAATTTATATTTATATAGAGTTAATATTATTTGCATGAATTGTTGTTTCAAAATCATGATTGGATGTGATTCTACCTTTACAACTAGAACTTACACATTTCCAGTATAATGTGTTCATGTTCCTTTGATGTATTGTATATATATATCCAAAGTATTACAGCTTAGCCTTTCCTCTTATTGTCGAAAATAATTTTATACTGTTCGATTCCATGTTGATGTTAGTCTCTTCCATTAAGTCTTTTGTTTATAATTCGAGTGACTATTATTAAGAGATTAAAATTATTTTTCAATTAAAAATAATCCTGTTGAGATTTGTTATTATAAAATATTATAATCAAAATATTTTCCCTTTTTTTTCTTGGACAGATTACACTACCATTATAATTGAATTGAAATATAATCTTGAATTAATTAATATCTAATCATTATTTATTATTCATCTCGCCTTATAAATACTGCAGCACATATATTAAATATTTTACGCTATTGAATATTTGATTTACGTTCATTATTTTTATATCAATATAAATTTCAATTCAATTTTATTGCAATCTTTTAAAATACCAAAAATGACCACAAGAATTGGAGATATTTTGGTTGGTCCATATCATGGGATACATGTCAACCAGATATAAATGATAATTTCGTAAAAAAAGTTAAAGATATTTATTTTAATGATATAAACCGATATAATAAATGCCATAATCCACCAAAATTAACAATGAATAACATTAATTTTTACAATATTATATTAACCCTATCAAAAATACAAGAATATAAACGCGACGTTTACAA